>JAUELG010333901.1:0-14983 GCA_031471515.1 Dendraster excentricus | reverse complement strand
GCCCATGTTCCGTAAGCGCTGTAAATGAAATGCTTTGTTTTATAATTACACAATGCTTTGCAAAATGTTGATTGTCTGTTTGATATCACAAAACAGTACCAAAACATATAAAAATGTGTTGTTATTTGACCGGTGGTCCCCTTTAAGACTCTTGGCAATACTTGTCTTCCCGACCAAGCCGAGCTCCATAATCAATGAATGCAGAAGTGTCTCTGTACATGTAGTTATTCACTCTATCTATCGTTCTGATAATTCTGAATATTTAGAACTGCTCTTGTTCAAACTAAGAATGCCACTCTCTTGCAGTTTCTGTTCAACGGCACATCTCACTTCTACCCCATGGCTGAAAGAAAGACATCCCTCATGACTTTCGGCAAAGTGGGTCTTCCAGGAAAAACGGGGTATAGGTCCATAATCAATGAATGCAATAGAACTCTGAAGTTATTCACTCTATAGATCTTTCTCTTATTTCTGAATATTTAGAACTGCTCTCGTTCAATCTGATAATTCCTTTAATGCCACTCTCTTGCAGTTTCTGTTCAATGGCACATCTCACTTCTACCCCGTGGCTGACAGGAAGATGTACCTGAAGACCCTTGGCAATGCCGGTCTTCCAGGGCAAGCAGAGTACCTGAGGTCCATGATCGATGACTACAACACGCCATGTGAGCTGAGAGCTCAGGCCATCTACTCCCTAAGGAGACTTACTCGAGGCCAGTCCAGGAACTTTGTAAGTATAACTGGACCCAAAATTCATTTCATGGATTTTAGATCCATAATCGATGGCTACAACGCACATGTGAGCTGGGGCCTCAGGCCATCTAATTCCTGAGGAGACTTACTCGAGGCCAGTCTAGGAACTTTGTAAGTATAACTGGTTTACAAATTTAGACAATAAAGAAGGAAATAAACGTCAGTCGAACATTCAGTTTATCATGTTATTGATAACAATGAGTATAACAATAAAAACAAAATTTTGCTGCTGAAATTAAGTTCAACGTAGCATGTGTTGCATAAACAAAAGTGATTAAACAATAGTCATAAAATATGCCTAAATGCTTCAATCGTGTTGGCTTAAACATGCACAATTTCTTACTTGTTGGTCCTGACTTTAATTTTCCTTTATTGTAACAGGAGGAGGCACATGTTATAAGTTACTAATGCTTAATATTTATTTGGAAGGTGAGTTAGCTCAGTTGAGAGCGCGTCTGACTCAGACACGGGAGATACCCGGGTCGAGACACGTCCATCGGACACTGCGTCATTCTAGCTAACTCTCGTTGGGTGTTATCGGGCTCCCTGTGTTTCCTATGCAGGAAAGGATTCATGCGAAACACTCCGTCCCTCGGATAGGGCGATAAATGGAGGTCCCGTATATGAGATAGTTACACCTCATATACGCCAATATTAACCTAGTCTACTTTTCGAAAAGAGTAGGGTGTTTATCCGGTTGACTAGTATCAAAATCCTGCACATCACAACCAAATCAATATAATGCTGGTACACTGTACTTGGTCGGGTGTAAATCAGCCTTCAGCACCCAGGGGTAGCTGGGCTAGTATGCTCCCCAGGGAGTTGAGATGGTGCACAAGATAATTGTGCTGGTTTGACCTGTACCTGATGACTAAATGGTAATAACATGTGCTTAGAAACATCCGTATTAAGCGCCTAATAAATGCTGCGTATTATTATTATTATTATTTAAAGATTTGTACTAATCTTTTGTTGATGATTTTTAAAACAAATATTTTGTTTATGCCCTTTCATTTAGATCACGCAAATGCTAATCCCAGCCTTCACCAACAAGGAGAACTGTGTCGAGGTTCGCATCGCAGCGTTTGTGGTTGTCATGGATACCAAGCCGGATGAATCCATCATGCAGGTGCTCATGAGGAGTCTGGAGACTGAGACTAGTCACCAGGTGGACAGCTTCGTGTCATCTCACTTCCAAACACTCAGTCAACCCAGCATGCAAGTGCCGTTCAATGTGTAAGTCAGCCTGAAATACATGTTTCAATATTTATGAAATTTGTCAATGTTGATGATCGAAAGGGGGAAATAACAGTCTATTGCAACTCTGCGAAATTTCTTACACATGTTTGTTTTTGTCAAAAATTTGCACCAGGTCTCGGTCTGCGAGTTACTTGCGAGAGTCCCGCCCTGAATCTGATTATGGCTTCCAGTACTCCAAGAGCTACTCCATGGGGATGGAATCAGGTGAGCAGAGATTAAAAAAATATCCTCATTTCACTTCCAGCATTTAATATGATGCACTCATTTGTCTTTATTGGGACTCACCTTTTGTTTACATGATTGTACTGTGCGTCATCAATATGGGAGTACATGATGTATCTTTGAAGTGCATCAAACAAATGACGCCAGCATAAGAAAAGGTGGTCGTAATAGTCAGGATCATTTGCATGTATGCTGCTTCTGGGGTAACCTAGAAAAGTGGTATCTGGACATGTGGGGTGATATTCTGTAAGGAAAAGTTGATGTTATGATCAACCTTTGTATACTGTAAGCTCGTCGATCTTAAAGGAATTTATTAACATTGTCCAACCCTCAAAATCCACTTGAAATTCTAGCAGTTCTCTCATCCCTTGTTGTATTCTTATCAACAAAAAAGCATTGGACAGGTTTTGGTTTTTCAAATTTCCCTTTCGTTAAAAAGATATGACTGAAGTGTTCAGATGTTATATTATCCAAAATCCAGAACCGTGTACATAGTGATTGTCTTGGTGAATGTGACTTTTCATTTTTCTCATTACTTGGCCAGATAAAAAACATTTAACTTGAAATTTTCACACAACACCTAGTGGACCTATAAGATAACAATAATACATGTTGTATCAACCACTCATCAAGGGCCTTAAACAGGCAACTAAATTGTCTTTCCCATGTTTTCACTGATTGAGATTTGAGAGGCTTGCAGCATTTGCCAACCTCAAGTACATCATGACACCAAACTCACCTTTCCCTGTCGGAGGAGCTGCAAAGTTCAATGCCCGTCTGTTTGGGTTCAGTTTTTAAGGGCCTTAAACATGCAGACATTAAATGAAGTAAAAACGTCTTTCCTTCTTAAAATTGTTTTCAGTGGTTGAGAGGCTCGCAGCATTTGCCAACCTCAAGTACATCATGACACCAAACTCACCTTTCCCCGTCGGAGGCGCTGCAAAGTTCAACGCACGCCTGTTTGGGTTCAGTTTGAACCCGCTGGAGGCTGGGTTCCGCGCTGAGGGTCTGAGGAGCTTGATGGATCTCTTGATGGCCAGGGATGAGGACAATGACCGGGAGGTCGATCCCCTTCTGGAGGAGATCGACGAGCAGGTGAATGATTTGCAGCCTTACTATCTCAGCATGATTCAATCTTATTATGCTTGGACACATGGGATTTGAAGGGGGATACCAGGCAATGAAGAAGACATAGTTATATGTTTTGGTACTGTTTTGTGATATCAAATAGATACTCAAATTGTGCAAAGGGTTGTGTTATTCAACAATGCAATACGGAATCAATATCATTTCCTGGTTCCATACGCGTAAATCATTGTGAGTGTGTCGGTTCTATTTACGCGTAAGTTTGTATACAGTAGAATCCTGGGCGATTCCCTCGCTTTGGATTAGGTAGTCTTCTTTCATGCAGAACTTTATACACATGTTGTAGTATTTCAAATTACATATTTTTTTCTAAAATTGTTGAAAGAATGGACTACTAAAGACATTATTTTTGGGTGGTGGTAGCCTTTAAGGATTTGCTTGGTTAGCGCTTTTAACACCTTCCTTCCAAGTTCTGAAATCCCGCAGACACAGCCCACTTGGTTTTTATAGTGGGGGGCCCTAATTCAACAATTTCTGTACAGAAATATATTTAGTTGAAGAGACAATGTTTTGTATCAGAAGTAATGAATTGAGAATTATTTCATTAATGACTGGGGTAGAATGGTTAAAAAATGATTAGTTGCTTCAAAAAAATGCTAGTATTGTAAAAATATTTTGCACTATGACAAGTGTGTGTTATAGTAAAGACAAGTCATCTTATATGGGCCAATATTCTGATAAGCTTCTTTAGTGATAATTTATGTTCTATTCAATATTCTGATTTTTTTTTTTTTTTTCGGACAGCTTGGTATTCTTCTAAGGGAGGATGCTGATCCCATGCTCAGCATGTACCTGAAGGCTTTCGGCAATGAAATCAGAGGATTTACAATGGGTAAGACAAGACTCCACACTAACTTTTTTCTGTACTGGCCCATTCGGACAAGTAAAATCATGCATGTTGAAATTTGACTTGCTCTCTTACTCCTAGATGAGATAAATGCATGTGAAATTATGTTTTTCTTTTTGTAGTTAAACAAATATTCAGTTGCCCAATCGGGCAAGAAAACTAGACAATTCTAGTGAATTTTGTAATAAAGTGAATTTAATCTAATTTGAGAAATTGCATCAATGCAGTAAATGTCATTTGCGAAACTGTAGATGGCAGCATCATAGAACAACTAGACAAATTCCTGGCCGACCCTCAGGTCTCCTTCCAGAAGGCAGCCTCTCTCTGACAGCGATGGCTTTCCCCTCAAGCTGCAGCTCTACGGCTCTATCATTTTGGCAACGGATGGATCAGGGAGCATTTGGCTGGAGCCGCTCCAAGATGGCAACGCGCAAACAACTTCCACAAAGAAATCTAAGCAATCTGTGTTGTTTAACTAAACTGTCCTCTCCTCTTTTTGGAAACTACAGATAGCAACATAATGGAGAGACGTGATGAATTCATGGCCGACCCAGAAGACAAGCACAAGCATAGCTCTCAGCGACGGCGTTCTTACGATCCCAGCATCCATGATGATTCCCCTAAAATTGCAGCTTTCCAGCTCTCTTGTTGGTGTTACGGATGGATCAGGAATGATTGAGTCTCTCTTAGATGATGACAAGCAAACAACTTACAAAAAAAATCTCAGGAATCCATATCGTGTAATTAATTGTCTTCCCCTTTTTTTTTGGAAACTACAGATGGCAACATAATGGAGAGACTCGAGGAATTCCTCGCCAACCCTCGGGTGTCCTTCCAGAAGACAACCTCTCTCAACGATGGTTTCATCATGATCCCAACATCCATGGGGATTCCCCTCAAACTGAAGGTCTCCAGCTCTATCGTCATGGCAACAGATGGATCAGGGAGCATCACGCTGGAGCCGAGTCTGTCCGAGATGGTGTCAAGCAAACGACTCCCAGAGAGGGTCAGCATCAGGGGTGATGTCAGTCCACGGTGAGTGTTCCAGGTAGTTGATCCCTGGAGGGAGTTTCTTGCGAGTAAATGAAGTGGTCATACCCCTTCACTTTGTCTGTGTGTACAAATGATTGTTCTTAATTTTTTCGAAAGGCTTGTGCCCTTGATTTGTGCCCTTTTGTTGCTTTTATATTAACCTGCACGTATATATTTCTATGTATAAATGTAGATATCTGTTATGGTATCCTTGATATTCATTTGTTTATATTTTGATTCAAATGAGAATGAACAGAGAAAATGGGGCTATACCCTCGGGGAAACTCTTCTTCTGTTCTCTTCTCTTTTCACTTTCAGTTATATTATACAAACCTAGAGAGTTTCATATGTATAATTATGTTTTCTTTACTTCTCAAATGTCCATTTTGATTTTCCAACAGAATGGCTGCCACAGCGTCTGGGAGTCTCAGAGTCTATTTGGGCAAGAATATAAAGATAGGGGTTGGCCTCTCCATGTCTGTAAACTCCTCCCTGACCCTCAATGGATCTGTGACCTTTGACCTTGAGCAGCAGGACTACTTCCTGAACCTAACTACTCCTCAGCAGAACAAGCAACTCTTCTCTCTCAGCACCAAGCCCTTCAACTATATTTTCTATGGAATCCAGGTACAGTATTATTCAATTTCAATCGTACATATTTTTTTTCCAATAGTTTATAATTAGGTGACTATTAAAGTTGATTCCCTTATTTAAAACATGGAAGTCACGATTTTTGGTCTTCATAAGCAAGTAGTCTGTATACATACATGTAGGTGACCGCTATAGGAGGTGTGACTTTTTCCTTAATCTTACTACTCCTTAGAACGGGCAGCTCTTCTCTCTCACCACAAAGCCTGCAACTATATAAAATATGGATAGGTTATATTGAACCCTATAAAGCTCATTGTTTGTATGGAATTTAAAGACTGGCCGCAAACATAAGGGAATTCAGTTCCCTGCAACTCATTCACTCACAAATATATAGCCACCCATTTTCACACATCTTCTATTCGCAGAAATGTATGATTTATCCATGTGCATTATATCATGATTTGAAATGCACATAAAAGACAAATATAATATATGTGGAAATCATTTAATGATTTTGAATTCAGGTTTAATGTTTTATTGTCTTCATTCTCTCCATATAACAGAGAAAAGAGATGGATTTCCTTAAGATCACTGGTGGGAAGAACCCTAAACCAGCAAAGGTATGCCCTTCAATCAGCAAATATACTACAGTCAAACCTGTCTATAGTGGCCACCCAAGGGAGACATCATATGTGGCCACTGTAGACAGGTGGTCTCTATAGACAGGCTCAATTACACTGTTTTTCTCTGCAAGTGATTACTTTGATTGGCCACCATAGGCAGGTTGGCTGCTATAGACAGGTGGCCGCAAAGATAAGTTTGACTGTAGTTTGCTACTAAGCTCATGCATCATTCTTCTCCTCCAAATAGGATGGTGCCAGCACATTGGGGTTGGGGTCGCTACCATCTCTTGATTGTTTGTTATTACCAGCAAACCTTTTAAGACGAATTTGGTTTCATTGTAAAGAGCTATTGGAATGTTATTTATCTACAAAGTTTTAAAGGGGAACCTCTTTCCAAAGTGAAGAGGGGGCTATTTGAAGGTTAGAGCAAGAGGGGGCACAGGAAGCGGTGCAGCAGAAAGTGCATGAGGCATTGTACACAGTCTTATTGGGGTTCCTTGTGAAATTTCCTTTCAAAAAATGTCTAGTTTTTATAGGATTTGGAGAATTCCTCAAAAATATTTCATCTCAACCTTTGTAGAGAAGAGTCTATCTGAAGAGCACTGGAGGTCTGGGGTTGGAGTCCAGTTGCAATCCCATTTTTCTTTGCCTTTTTTTAATCACAATATATTTCTGGTCAGTATCTCTGTATGTTTGAATTAAGATTAATTATATCTACTGTATATTCCAATTTCAAGGCTGTTAGAGATAGACCTAACTTGAATACTTCTTCACTGATATCAGTCCTATGTACATGTAGAATTTCCATAGAACTTACCTTGAAAAGTTTGTTATTTCTTTGTTTCTGATATCAACCTTTTCTCATATATCTGATATGCCTACATGTTACATGTATTAAAAAGAATTAACAAAGCTACATGTAAGGTAGTTCTGGTCGTATTTCGGATGTCATTTATATCGTTTTAAATCTTTTTATTCAATGTCAAGTGTAATATTTTGACATAATATTACAAATGAATAGAGGAACGGGTATATTATGATGTAGTAAACTTAAGAAAGTTCTGTGTCTTTTTCTATGTTACAGATGAAGATGGAGGCCCTGGGTGTTGGAATCGGTGCATCATTCGTGCACCCCATCCAGCCTCTCTCCCTCAACTGTCTCTTCAAGGGACCCATCCAGTTCAACATCAGCATCCTCCCGGGAGAGAACACCCCGAGGGAGATGAACCTCCATCTGCGCATCAAGGACAAGTACGAGATGGTGATGCAAGACCCGAGAGGAGCTGGTTCCCATGACAACAGCCATCATCACGATGGACATTCTCTCTTCCACTGGGACGTACCCACCGCAGAGTCTCAATGGCTGTCTGCAAAGCATGTCAGAGAAGACATTGAACATCGCGAATATCACAATGAGGGTTACCACGGTGATGTACATTACCATGATGACTATCACAGTGGCTCTGATGAACATCTCCATGGAAGCAACCTAGGAGCATATCACCATGACGACCATCACAGTGGCTCTGATGAACATCACCATGGAAGCAACCTAGGAGCATATCACCATGACGACCATCACAGTGGCTCTGATGAACATGTCCACGCAAGCAACCTACATGTGGGAGCATATCACCATGACGACCACCACAGTGGCTCTGATGAACATGTCCATGCAAGCAACCTAGGAGCATATCACCATGACGACCACCACAGTGGCTCTGATGAACATCACCATGGAAGCAACCTAGGAGCATATCACCATGACGACCATCACAGTGATTCTGATGAACATCTCCATGCAAGCAACCTAGGAGCATATCACCATGACGACCATCACAGTGGCTCTAATGAACATGTCCACACAAGCAACCTAGGAGCATATCACCATGACGACCACCACAGTGGCTCTGATGAACATATTCACGCAAGCAACATAGGAGCATATCACCATGACGACCATCACAGTGGCTCAGATGAACATGTCCATGCAAGCAATCTTGGAGCTTATCACCATGACGACCACCACAGTGGCTCTGATGAACATGTCCACACAAGCAATCTTGGAGCATATCACCATGATGACCATCACAGTGGCTCTGATGAACATGTCCATGCAAGCAACCTAGGAGCATATCACAGTGGCTCTGATGAACATCTCCATGCAAGCAACCTAGGAGCATATCACCATGACGACCATCACAGTGGCTCTGATGAACATGTCCACGCAAGCAACCTAGGAGCATATCACCATGACGACCACCACAGTGGCTCTGATGAACATGTCCATGCAAGCAATCTAGGAGCATATCACCATGACGACCATCACAGTGGCTCTGATGAACATGTCCATGCAAGCAACCTTGGAGCATATCACCATGACGACAGTCACAGTGGTTCTGATGAAAGTCACCTTGGACATATCCTTGGAGTGCATCACCACGATGACCATGATAGTGGAAGCCATGAAGATCACCATCATCAGCAGTATAATGTTACTAGAGTTGAGGATCATACCTACAATCACACTTATCATTATCATGAGGAAGGAGAGATGAAAACTGCGACTCATGAGCACACACATCCTGTGTACAGACTGGATCCATTGCCTCTGGAAGATGCCGGAAATGCCCATCATGACCATGACAGTGGCAGCCATGAACATCATCATCACCAGCACTATAACATCACCAGAGTTGCAGAGGATACTCATAACCACACATACCTCTACCAGGAAGGTGGCAAGGTGAAAATTGGAACCTATGAGCATACTCATGCGACTTACAAGATAGATCCTTCATCGCTTGAGGCTAATGAATCTGCACACTCTTTGCACTATGACCATCACAGTGGCTCTGATGAACATCACCATGCAAGCAACCTAGGAGCATATCACCATGACGACCATCACAGTGGCTCTGATGAACATGTCCATGCAAGCAATCTAGGAGCATATCACCATGACGACCACCACAGTGGCTCTGATGAACATATTCACGCAAGCAATCTTGGAGCATATCACCATGACGACCATCACAGTGGCTCTGATGAACATCTCCATGGAAGCAACCTAGGAGCATATCACCATGACGACCATCACAGTGGCTCTGATGAACATGTCCACACAAGCAACCTAGGAGCATATCACCATGACGACCATCACAGTGGATCTGATGAACATCACCATGGAGATATCCTTGGAGCATATCACCATAATGACCATCACAGTGGCTCTGATGAACATGTCCACGCAAGCAACCTAGGAGCATATCACCATGACGACCACCACAGTGGCTCTGATGAACATCTCCATGCAAGCAATCTAGGAGCATATCACCATGACGACCATCACAGTGGCTCTGATGAACATCTCCATGGAAGCAACCTAGGAGCATATCACCATGACGACCATCACAGTGGCTCTGATGAACATATCCATGGAAGCAACCTAGGAGCATATCACCATGACGATCATCACAGTGGCTCTGATGAACATCTCCATGGAAGCAACCTAGGAGCATATCACCATGACGATCATCACAGTGGCTCTGATGAACATATCCATGCAAGCAACCTTGGAGCATATCACCATGACGACAGTCACAGTGGTTCTGACGAACTCTCAAGTCATTCCAGTGAGAGTGATGAACATGACCATATGCCCATTTATAACGTTACAGAGATAGAGAACTTTGTTCACAACCACACAGACTATCATCATCGTGATAGCAATGGTGAACCTCTGCAGGTAGAACACACTCACACTGTTTACAGGGTGAATCCTCTGAAGGCAGATTCCCACCACGTCCATGATCACGACAGTGGAAGCCATGAACATCACAGCCACACCTACCACACCTCCGATTACATTAAAGGAGTCGATATGAAAGAGGTGACCCGGGAGCACACACATCCTTTGCCTCTAGAAGATGCTGGCAATATTCATCATGACCATCACAGCGGTAGCCATGAGGACCACCATGAGCACTCCTCTAAGATGAGGGACATCCTATCAAAGGTTGACAAGGTAGCCCTAAAAGGTGGCCTTGAAGACAGATATTCCACAAAACCTTCAACGATTACCAAGTGGGTGAATGGATTTGTTGACTCGATGTACAGCCTGCTTCACATCGCGCCATCCAGCAACAATCCTGAAGGAACAGCAAATCTTGAAGAAGTTGCCACCCCTGAGGTGGCAGTGGAAGAACCTGTTGCAACTACTGAAGCCAATGACTATCTGGAGCAGGTCATGCAGATTGTTGATCACAAGTTCGGATTCTATGATCTCCACAACCACTCGGCTCACCACCAGAAACGCAAGGATCACCATGGACATCATGATCACAGCAATCACCTGGACAGCCATGAACATGGCCGTCATCACCATAAGGAGAAGAACTCTACAAAGCACAGAGATCATCCCAAGAAGATCAAGAGCCATCACAAACACCATGACCACAGCGATAAACATCACCATGACCACAGCGATAAGCATCACCCCGAGCATCAGTCCTTTAGGGAGGTTTTTGACAAGACCTTTGCAGGCCTGGATATCAGCAAGTTTGCAAGGATTGTCACCAGGAACTACTTCTTGAATGTGAGTTTGCTGAATAGTCTGTCTGAATTAACAATGAAAAATACATTTCTTATGTACTTCTCAAACATGAAATGAAAAAAAGGAAACTTTCTATTGAAAATATTAGTACAAAACTTAGAAATTCAAAATTTGTTATTCAGGAATATTTCACACTTGATGTTGTTAATTGTAATTGTTACTTATTATTTTTTAGCCATTTGAAGATGTGATCTTTTATTTCATCATTAACCCGTTGAGGACTGGTCCCAAAATATTTCAGGCTTGAGTCAATGAAGAATGAATGTTATACCAAAATCAATTCGTCCTCAACGGGTTAAACCATAGATTTAACAGCTAACATCAAAGAGATTTTGTTTCCTAGCCTCAAGTAAGCGCAGTGTGATTCATGTAATATTTATGTTATGTCAAATTGCTGTGTTCGACGTTTGACAGATCACCACCAAGGGCCGGAATGCCAGTGATGACCGCAGCATCTTGGTCAAGGTCAACGCTGATCTTCAGAGCCCAAGGCACAAGTCGGTCAACATGCAGGTTTTCTCTCCCATTCAACTCCTGGATAATGAGCAGACTGCACAGCCCGTCCCATACTCCTCTCACGACCACCACCACCATCATGATCACAAAGATGAGAATCAGGTAAGTTGTACAGTGAATCCTTGTTACAAAGAGCTCTGATATAACATAATCCTCTACGTACAAGGTAATTATTGGCTGTTCTAATCAATTTTATATTCTTTATTTGTTGTTTTTTTAACCCATGGTCCTTGTTATTACAAGAATTCACTGTACTACACCGTTTCCTTCTAAATTTCATGATAATTACTTGAGTGATTGTTTTATGTAGATGAAAACATAATTACTACCAGATGCAGATAGGGGTATTAGGGGGAGAACAGATCACAAAGCATTGAATATGCTACCCTGTAGAAGAAAACAGATATGAGAATGAAACGTTATATTTTTTCCTTTTTTGCACATCGACCAGGTATTCTGCATGCAGTTTGAGGCCGACCTCCCTTCCTTCAAGCCCAGCTCTGCTAGCTCTTCTCCAGAACCACTCCACCACTATTATCACAGTGATGAGTATCACCATGACAACGTACATGATCTCCACCACCATGGATACAGCGACGAGCACCACCCTGCAGATCTCCATGATGCCCACCACTCCCACAGCGACGAACATCATCATTCGTCTTCGAATGATACAAGCTATCATCATGGCGATGCACATGAACTGCATCACCACAGCCACAGCGATGAAGAGCATCACCTTCATCCGGCGTCGTCAAATGATACCATTTATCTCCATGGCAATTTGCAAGATATCCACCATCACAGCCACAGTGATGAACATCATCATCCTCTAGATCTGCACGATGTCCACCTTCACGACAGCCATAGCGATGAGCATCATGACCATCACCTTCATCCGGAGTCAAATGATACTGCTGATCATCATGGCAACTTACATGATCTCCACCATGACAGCCACAGCGATGAACATCAATATCCTCTAGATCTGCACGATGTCCACCTTCACGACAGCCACAGCGACGAGCACCATCTTTTGGATGATGTCCATGACGTACATCTGGACCACAGCGATAGCAGCGGCAGTGATGAGCACTATCACCATCTCCATCCATCGTCAAACACCTCGTCCCACACTCACCCTGCCCTCCCGCTGACTGCCAACGACCATGGCCACGATTACCACCATGATGTCAGTTTTGAGAGCGAGCCTAGAGTTGGATTTGCGCTCAACATAGGCTGGGGAAGGAGCTGTACGTCTGACAAGAGGATCGCTGTAAAGGTTAGTTCAAGAGCTTTCCCATACTATTTTTATTTGCAGACTCGTGTGTTTGGTAACCCATTTTAAACTGATTTATTTTCTACCATGTATTCTCCATAGACCTCAGCCCGGATATGATCAGGAACAGTTCTGAATGGTAAATAAAAGGTTGCAAGGATTTGAAAGCTTTTGAAAACTGTGTGATCCAGATTACTGAACAAATCTAAGTGTCATGCCAATCTGTTTTATTTTATTTTTTTAAGAATTCAATTTTTTAATGTGAATTTTTCAGGGAATGTTGAGACTAATATGATTCTATATTTCTACTAATATCCAAGCAAAGTACTTAATGTGTTATCCAGGTTTATGATTACACTGTGAAGGTATTTCTTGTATCAACTATCAATACTTGGTTGTTTGAATCGATTTTTCATTCTTTGCTTTTAACTCTTAACGTGCCAGGAAAATTGCAATGCTCTATGGCACTTGTGTGCATTGCAACTCGCTAAAAAGCAAGCTAGGCACGTTAGGAGTTAATCAATTCAATTCCTCAAAACGGCTTTTTAATAATTTCAATTGTTCCATCTGATATTTTTTTAAGGGTAAGCTGGAGAGAAGCAAGGATCAGAAGAAGGCCCTTCTCCCCAACTCTCCCATTAACAAGCAGTGCAAGAGCGACCGGCAGGATGGCAACCCATACTCTAAGGCTTGCACTGCTGCCATGAACACCAAGGACCAGCTACAAGCTATGCACTTGAGCTTTGAGCACCAGCATGTAAGTTACCCAACTTATTACTAACTGAAAGATTATAAATATATTTTTATTTTCAACAAGCTGAATTATCTAAATGAACCAGCAGTGCAAGTGGAACTGTCAGAATGACAACCCATACTGTGCCCTTTGCACTGATGTCATGAACACCAAGGACCAGCTACAGGTTTTGCACTTGAGCTTTGAGCACCAGCATGTAAGTTACCACACTTATTACCAAGGGTGAGTAAACATTTTAAAAATTTGTTTAACACACTGATTGACCTATGAACCAGCAGTGCAAGAGGTCCTGGCAGTATGGGAACCTATAGTCCCCCGCTTGTATTAATTGGATCTAGTAACTTTGATGCCATGTGCAAAAAGTGATGAATGGTTGATGCAATGTATATTGTTGTTATCTGATAAGTCCACAGGGTATTGTGTGAAAAATTCAAGTCAAATGGACATTACATGGCTGATTTATGAGCAAAAATAAAAAGTGATATTCAGTAACTCACTGCATTCACTGAACACTTCAATCGTACATATCTTTGTAACGAAAGGGAAATTTGAAAAACAGAAACCTGTCCCATGATTTTATTGTCAATACAAATACAACCAGGTATGAGGGAACTGCTAGAATTCAAATTTATTTCTTAGGATTTGGACAATGTTACTAATTCCCTTTAAATGCTGCACCGTACATTACCAAAGCTTCAGCCTAGCTGCCTTGTAGGGGCATCAAAATAATTCAAGGACTCTTCCCATAAAAGCTGCTAATAATGTGCAATACAAAACAAATCAACAGTATTTCTAAAAAGAAAATGTTGAGTGCATCGTAATTTGCCAAACTTGCATGTTTTTTTTTTCCTCCTGCAGCTACCATACTCAATCCAGCAGGGGATCTCCAGTGCCTTTGAGAGTTTGAAGCACTTCTTATGGGAGAAAGCTGACTCTGATGTGTCCCCTGGTTTAGACTCTCACCAACCGGTAATTTCTTTTTAAGTATACTTTTTTAAATGTATGTAATTTTTAAATTTTTTGATTAATTCTAGGTTTCAAAATTGTATAATGTCATTTTCACACTGTTGCAACGACCTGAGCAATTTTCAACACAATGCTAATCCGTTTTGTTTTGCCAGAGAAATTGCCACAACTTTTTTTCTGTAATGCTTTTTCTACCGTAATGGGTAAGACAAAAGAATGACAAACTGACTCATTGAGCAATGACAAAGAACAACTTTTCATTCTGAGTCACTGAAACCTATTACAAATCTGTTGTTTAGCCATGACTTAAAGGGGACCACCGGGCAAATAACAACACATTATTATATGTTTTGGAACTGTTTTGTGATATCAAATAGAC
>JAUELG010331787.1:0-14096 GCA_031471515.1 Dendraster excentricus | reverse complement strand
CCCCCCCCCCCCCCCCCCCCCCCCGCTACGCAAATTGAGTTGAACTGAATTTTACATTTATTGGTAAATTTGGCATTAAAAACATTACATAGGAATATACAAAATATAAAAGTGGAGGGCTTTTACCTGCGGCAGTATATGACCATGTGATAGCAAGAGTGTAAATAAGGGACATTAATGTGCAATGGCCGTGGCATGGCATCATACATTGATATTTACTGTGATACGTAGTAATGAGATAAGAAGAAGCCTTTATGTGCATTTGCTTACTTTTAAACAACCAGAGGAACATGCCAAGTATTGATGACTATATTCAGATTCCAATTTTAATACAATGTTAATACAAAGTTCGTTGTCCGGACAACCACTGGTAGTCTTTCTGTCGTTCTAGCGGAAATTGTCTAAAGGTATGTAACATATATATCATGTCTGTAGTGGGATATGGAGTTACTGCATGCCCCGGGAAAGTTGTATGATCTAGTGGCTTATAGCCAAGAACTTATGAACACAACTTACTTAGATGTTTTATGATAGTTATATTTATTTTTATTCCATATACTTTTGATCCGCTTTGTTATAATACATATACCGGTATATACACTACTCACAACAAGTTAGTACCCCCCTTGCATTTGTTCATATATCTCAACAATTGTTTCACCGATTTTGATAATTCAAACGGTAATGGATGCGCAATTTTATTACGCACAATATGAATGGTACCAAAAAACTGAAAGTGCAACTTTTATTTTGGTACATTTTTATAGAAAAGTAATACTTTGATGATGAAAACGTAACGCTATGGTAAATATTTACCACTCATATTGTGCGTAATAAAATTGAACATCCGTTGCCGTTTGAATTACCAAAATCGGTGAAATAAATGTTGAGATGTATGTAAAAATGTTAGGGGGGTACTAACTTGTTGTGAGTAGTGTATATCTTCAATAAAACATTGGTAAATTCAGTCAAAGAATTATACAAGTTTGCAAAGGCCCTAAATGGTGTTAGATAACATTTAGCATGTGCACATACAAAATACATGTATAATTAAAAATAAATGCAAAACAAAGTAGGTTATGGTTTTATATATAACGTTGTGAATTATATGATACAAACAAAGTTTGTATGCAAAGTTTGTATGCAAACTGGAATTCAAAATGGAGCCCCAAACATTAAATTTCTAATAATTTATAATAATTCTAAAAACAGTGCATCGTCTTAATGTTGTGACAAGTGTTCAAACCACGCATAAATATGTACACATTGTACACACTATTCAATGGCACAGGACAAGGTTCAATTTATCACAGGTTCATAATTAACTCGACTTATCTATAGGTTTTCATTTCAGTAAAATAATAATTATTATTTAAATGTGTAGTACAGTTTTTTTAAGGCTGAACTTTAGTAACAAAAACCTGCACAAACAAATTGTACCATGCAATCAATCAAAATATCATAAAATCATGACAACCATGGTCTACGTGGAAAGAAAAAAGTATACCCATGCGCTTATTCCTGTAGCCCATTTCATAAAACACTTACAATTGTCGTAAGTATCCAATTATTGAAACTAGTGGGTGAACAGCCAATCAGAATGGAGCATTACAGCTGTTGCCATGGTAGTAACAATAATTGGACACTTACAACAATTGCAAATGTTTTATGAAATGGGCTACTGGTTATCAAAGATTACCGGTCAGACATGCATGAGTTTCATAACAAAGTGTCATGCTGACGTAGGACATTGATTAGTCAACCACGTTTCTGGTGACGTTTTTCTTCTAGGGATTTACATGCGTCTCGTCTCTGGTAATGACCAGAATCTTTTGGCCACCGGTGTACGCTGCGATCGTCGAACCATCGGGGAGGACTGCCATTGAGAGACGACTTCCGGGGTGTTTCCCTGTGGTTGGAGGGTTGCTAGCAGTAGTGGTGATGCTGGGCTCGGGTCTGTTAGTGAAGATCGTCTCCAGGAGTTGGCCGTGCTCGTTGAAAACTCGAAGGGTGCTCATCGAGTTAACGCTAGACAGGACATACACGTTGTCGCTGTGATCGCTTGCGATTGCGACCTTCTCCCAAGATGACCCATCGGGCTCTTTGATCGAGCAGAGAATTTTCCCGCCCTTGCTGATTCGCGCGACTGTTGCAGGTTGGAGCTGTGCTACGAGGATTGATCCTGGAGAGTCTCGGCATGCAGCCACCCTGCTGGGTAGTATGTTGCCAGTAGAAATGTAGGAGGTGGCATTTCTCTCGAAAGCTACCACATGTATTTGTAGTTGGCGTCCTCCCTTTATTTCAGGAACCACATACACGTTATTGGATGAATCGTGAGCAAGATCCGCAACGCGATCTCCTTGAGTCAAATGTAATTCCGCGTAACCACCGCGATTAGTCCTAAAGAGCATGGTTCCTAGTATGTAGCATACTTGACCGTAAGCAAACGTTGTGCATACATTTGGTAAGCTGGAAGCATGCATGCTAGGTGACATGGTCCTCCCGAGAGTTCGGTGAGCAATGGTCGATGGTGTAAATAATTTACTCTCTGAGAAAGTGTATGACGGACCTTCATGTTCCTGGACCATGACAGGCGCTCCTGCGATCCGTCTGTCAGGCATTCTACTAGACTGAGCCGGGACCATCTGACCGGTGATACGCTGAGGCTGTTCACACTTCTGGATACGTTTGAGGGTAAATACTTCATCTCGATATTTTTGTGTCACCAATATTTCGTTGACACGACCTAGCGACATTGAATAGATTTCCGTGTCATTGGGAATATCCAGAATGGTTACAGATCTTGTTCCGTGTACAAGTTTTAAGTTCGGGTGTACGAAGGCATCATCTTGAACGATCCTTAAATCAAAGGTCTGAGCGGCAGACTGAACTAAATCAAGGCCTTCCTTGTTCAATTGCTTGTTAACTACGCTTTGAACTGACTCACGAAGGCTATCATAAAGTCCTGCCACTTCAACATCATCTTTACTCGAATTCACTTGATTGAGTACGGTCAAAACATTGCCAACTGCTTTCCGATTTGAATCACTTTCCTCTCGAATGTCGTGAAGATTTCCCTGCGTAGTTTCCTGGAACAAGTTACTTTTCTCATGAAGAGTATCCGCAATCTTGGCTACTGCTTCAGTGACTCGCTTATTTACGAGATCGCATCGCGCCCTAAGGGTTTCATTCATGATATCAATGTCCGTGAGGAAAGCTTCCAACTCCCCTTCTTTGACACGAACTTGGGCGACGAACTCTTGAAGATCGCGACGAAGTTGTGGCATCACTTCCTTCAGGTATACGCAGGCATGTCCATCTGCCTTGCTGTGATCCAGGACGGTACAGTCCGCACAGATCGGTGTGTTGCACGTTTTGCAGTAGAACTTCAACTGCTCGTTGTGTTTGGAGCATTGGGATGTACTTGTCTCTGGCATGACAACTCGAGACTTCCCGCTTAGTACCTCATGGAGAGGATACAATGTGTGATCTCGGCACACGGGCATTTTCATGTGGAACTGAGAACAAACCGCGCACATGCTCTGGTCACATTCCACGCAGAAATCCGATGCTTCAGAGGCGTCACAAAGCGAACACTTGGATCCCATAGATCCCATTTTATCCTTCCGTTTTTGTTCTTCTTCAAGAGCTTTCAAGAACTTACTTGCGCGAAAGTCATGTCTTAGTCCAGACACTCCGGCCTTGGGGATAATTGTAGTGTAGCGACAGATAGGACACATCACAGTATGTCCTTCAGTGGCACTGTCATTGGTGCAGCCATCAAGACAGTTTTCACAGAAACTATGATGACACGTCAGCAATCGTGGATTCTTGAGTTTATCCAGACATATCCCGCATTCGAGCTCTTCCTCCAGGACGGAATGAAGTGGTTTTGAATGTGCCATGCTGTATCGACTGGCAGAAATTTCTCGAGAAGAAATGTCTTGTCATACAAGACCATTTAAACCTGCACCGGGGCAACGTATACAGTTTGCAGCGAATAAAATGTGGACAATGACTATCAGTATGATATGTGAACGTGTAACTAACGTGTCAAACCGAAAGCAGTTTCATCAGGTCAGGTGATTTTGGTCGTTTGGGGAAAACCATGCAAACAAACAAGATAATATTATGTTAGATTTGTTTCGGGAATTGTTACTCTTTGTGTTCGGTTTAGTTAATAATTATCCGTCTCTTATCATTAATTAAGCACAACATCACAAGCACAAATATTTATGTATAGTTAAATGAACTTTATACACTTATCTGTATCTGTGCCAACATTGATTTTGATATCATGGTGGCCGTTAATCTGATTGTGCCACTTCATTTTTTTTCACAGCCATAGCCAGGAAAACCGGCCAGTAGGGCTGTTAGGAAGGACATTTCATTAACTTTAGAATTACATTTTTTGAGAGGGCGGCAACCCCCTTAATATACTTAAAACAAGCTGTGGATGAAGAATGGCATATCTTGTTCCCTGTCACTGAAGATAAAGGGATAGTAAAGTTTTGGTCAAACATAATTGAGTAATTAAAACTTCTAAATTATTGATAAAAACTAACAGTTATTCTTCAATGATTCTTGAATGGTCGTAACATATATATGCGATTAAGAAACCGGGGTTTTCCATTAATAACGTAGCCATTAAAACATGGTTCGAGTCATGGCACCTTACGCTTTGATATATATTATTATTAATATTCCCGATATATAAAGGAGCCTGCAAGTTTAATTGCAACCAGAGAAACACGCCAAGCATTGCCAATCTTTAGATTCCAATTATAATACAAAGTCCGTTGTCAGACAATTACTGGTAATCTTTTGGGTTTTGTTATTTATAGGGGAAATTATCCAAGGGTAAAACATGTAAATCCAGGGATCTGTACTGGGATACTGATTACTGTTCTAGGAAGTGTGCGTATGTCTAGTGGCTTAATGCCATAACTTATGGACACACCTTATTGAGGTTTTGTATGAGAGTTTGAATATATTTATATTATACTTTTTAGCCACTTTGTGGTACTATGTATCTTTAAAATAAAGCATTGGTCAATTATACAACGTTGTCAACTGAAGTCCTAAATAACACATGCAGCTGGATAATAGACAACATTTTTATCACAGAAATGTATACATTGGAAATCTAACACATGTCAACATAATACCTGTATGATTATGGATACATTGAAAACAGAATAGGTTATGGTATAATGCACAACCCGATGTATAATGATACAAACATAATTTTATACAAACTGAACTTCAAAAAGGAGCCTTAAACATTCAATTTCAATTATAAATTTTCATTTTAATAATTATAAAAAAAAGTGCATCTTCTTAATATTGTTACCTGTAATATGTGTAGAAACCATGTCTTGGTGTGCTAAAATAAACATAATGATACTTATCAATTTGTATTAGTAGTGGTATAACATTACAATATTAGCAATATTACATTAATACTAAATTTCAATTGATATGCTCAGAATAAACAGTTGGGGAAATATTATGAATAAAATCCCCCGAATGGTACTGTCACACATGTGAATGAGAACGAAAACGACTGCAGAGTGTGATCACCAATGACATTAACTATCCCTATAATACCCCAACAGAGTGAGCTGATGACGAGTATGATTTTTGAGGTAATTCATTATTAGTGACTCCTATGACCGAAGGCCAAACCATTTAAAACACATAGATGGATTACATGTTTATTTGTTTGCTGCCTCATGCCCTTGATCTCAAAAACATAACTTGATTATAACGCTGCTTATAACCTAAAACTCCTGTATTACATAAAGAACCAACAATTTACATTTAAGGTAGATCTGTAATTACACATATAATCAAATATATATTCTCATATATTAATGGTTAATGTATAAATTAATTTTACTGAAATAGTCACAATTCATAATGTACATTGACATAACGCTACACAATGTTTTTCATCACACACTATTCTATTTTGAATTGATTAGTACAAAATACAATCTATAAATCTTACACAAATAATAATGTATTGGAATTATATTGCAATTGAAGCATAATTCTGGCAAAATATGCCAAATTCAAATATACATATAAATCAAGTATATATTCTCATATATTAATGTATAAAATAATTTTACTGAAATAGTCAAACTCCACAATGTACATTTACATAACGCTACACAATGCTTTCGTCACACACTATTCCATTTTTAATTGATTAGTACAAAATACAATCTATAAATCTTATTTGAATAATAATGTATTGGAATTATATTGCAATTATATCATAATTCTTGCAAATAAATGTAAACATCAAATTTGAATGTACACAAATACAGTGACTGTATCACATTCATTGAACATTATCATGACAATAAGAATTCGCAATATACATGATCATAATTTGGTTTGTACATATTGTTATACAAATCAAGGCATTACATTATATTGCCGCTGGAAAGGGAAGTTCTTTGTATTCTTTTGTTTCAAGAGTATTTGCACTTCCTAAGGTATGTTTTGTGCTTTTGCTTTTTGAAATGCTGTATACAGATAAAGTATATTTGAACTGGTTTTTAGGATTAGTGTAATTCAACTAAAAACGCAAAAATATTTGTACAAATTTAACTCAAAAACGTGTTCTGATTGGTTTACATTGATGAGAAGAAAAAGTTACGCTTATTCATTCATTACCAGATTTTATATTTGAAATTATTTCTATTGATCTTTAAGGGAAAGTTGAGTTTTGGTAGAGAGGGCGCTACACATAATAATTTTTTGTGAGATCATCAAAACCTGAGTGTAAAATTTGAAAGAGCATAACATTCTAGTGGCAGAATGAACTTTATTTGATCAAAATGGGTTCAGAAACGGCTGAAATATCCATAAACGTATCCATTTGTAATAAATGTGGGGCCCCACAAATATTAGCTAAAATTGAAAAACCGTTTAAAAACTGCTTCCTCTTTTAAAATATTTATTTAAAAAAATTGTATTAGTTGTTGATAATCTCTATATCTAATTAGTATCTTTATTAACCTTCACATGCACAATATTTTATTTAAAGTGGTTTAAACCAATGAGTATTTATAGAGCGCCATCTTCAGTCAGAACGGCTCTGTTTGAATGATAAAAGGCTTTTTACTTGGTCGTTTGTAATTTTGAATTCATTTCAATCATGGAAGAGTTATAAATATCAGTTTATAATGTAATGGTGCAGGTAACATTCAGTTTGACTAAAATTATACTCTCTTCACCAGAACTCTATCCCTTTAACCGCTTTACTGTCCATAAGGATGTAATTGACAAGATGTATATGGTACATAGTATTTGTTTCTGAATTAATTAATATATATATATTTAATATGTTAAGTTAGTTCACATTTATAAATCAGCTGCATGGTGCCTTTTTGCAAATACCTTGTGCTCAGTGCATATTATTTTGTCCCATTTCTTATAGGCAATTATCATTATTCTTTTTTTTTCCCTTTTTTTTTTTTTTTGGGGGGGGGAGGGGATCTGACCCCTTCTTCCCGCCAGAAGCCGCAAGGCAAACCCAACACAGCTCATGTTTTACATACTCAAAGGTTGGAGACCCCCCCCCCCCATTCCCCTGCAAAATTCCTGGCTACGCCATTGACACTTGCTCAGTTAGTGTTAAATAGGGCAGACAGTTAGCCTACATCAAAATGGCTAAATTCAGTCTTGTCCCCATGCATGACAATCTTTAAATGAATTCCACTGCAAGTAATTAACATAACAAAGTCCTCGAGCATTTACAACCATAATATGGGCAGTTGCTACAAGAATCACATTATTTGCATCAAAACGATCTCTATTGCTAATCAGCATGCATGTATACATAAAAATATTCAGTAGCTTTAAAAATCAAATACTTAAATAACTGATACATCAAAGCCAAATAACTTTATTTGGAGAAGACTATGAAAGAACTGGGTCAACCTCAGCAGGCATGGTACAGGTGTAGGCAGGTTTATGCCAACATGCACTGTTGGGGGCCGAGACCCTCTCCAACCTGCTCACCAGAGCAAACTGCCACCCATATCATCCACGAGTGCCCCATCCTGGTGGACCACACCCAACTTAAACAGCTAGCCAGACGCAGACACAATTTACTTGCGTGGTATGTTGCCTAGATGCTATGCTGCCTCAAATGAAAGAAGAAGAATACAGTTTTGGGTAATGCCCCATACACTAAATTATAAAGATTTTTTATGAAGACTGCTTTTAAATTGACTCTATAGGAAATTACATGTTAGGACTAAAAACCATGAATTTCAGTTTTCAAACTTGAAACGAGCTAAAATAAAAAAAAAAAATCATAATTTGCCCATTTTTCAACACCTTGAATAAAACAGAACACATAATTCTTTGTATGGGGCAATTTCAATTTCCATAAAAGCCCTGATACGAACGTGGTATTTTGATTAAAATCCGAAAAATAAATAGAAAAAGTCATTTAAAAAAATGTATTAAAAAAATTATGTAACTGACATGTACGTTATGATTAATGAAAAAAAAAAACGTTTATGACTTTCAGCCAAATTTCATGTGAAAACACGTTTTGAATGTGACAATAATTGCATGAAGGTCTTATGTGAAGATGGGTAATATCGATGTTTTTGGTACAGTGAATTTTCGTCTCAGAAATTGAAGCATGCGCAGTTTGAAACTACAAACTCCCTTATTAGTTTGGCTGATTAGTTTTGGCTTTTGGTAATTTCCCCAATACCATTATTTGACTTTTAAAATAAAGTTAACTAAAGATTAATAATCTTGAAAGAAAACATTCAAGATACATTTCTAGTTAGTTTAAAAGAGCCTAATATAACACCATAAAAAAGTATGTACTGTATTGTGCATAGTTAGATAAAAGCTGTTTTGAGAGGTGAAAGATGTTTGAGATAAATATTGGTAATCTGGCAGTGTCATTTATCATACTTTATAACAGCACTTGACAAAACAATAGTCCATGTATGTACTACTGTATGTAAAATTAATTTAGCTTCTTTTTCAATGTTGTGCACATTTAAAACACACATCTTCATTATATTGCAAATAAACAATTAATGTGACGTCTTCTTTCTATTTGAGGAACATGATTAAAGGCTGCCATGCAGAAGAAGTCGCGCAGCAATATCTGCACGTGTTGCCAAATTATTGCGTGAAAAGTCGAGGGGGAAAAATTGACCCCCCCCCTCCCACTCTCAGTTAAGATAGGGTTAAAGCATTGAATACATAATCTTGTGTGACCCTCTCCCAGAAATTCAAGTGCCTCCCAAATTATAAGGACCATACTAAGCTCCGTCAGTATTGATATATCACTGAAAACATGTTTATTTACAGTAATCAATTAATATATTTCTTTCTGTATTATTTGTATAATAATTTTGTTATATGTGATTATGTTGAAAATAAATGAAATAAATGAACCAAATCAAATCAAATCAAAATATAGTTAAAACTTGATATATTGCCATCTTGTACTTTGGGGTTTCCAATGGCTTTTCAATGGCAATACTGGCAGTATCGGCAAATTAAAATATCGTAAAACATGGTATACCAAAATATATCAGAAAGTTGGTATAGCGATATTTTTTCAATGGCAATATCGGCAATATCAACAAATTAAAATATCGTGAAACTAGATGGATCTTCGATTGCGCGCAATTATGCCTCCGCTATCACGCGATTCTATTTGTGCATTTATAATGAGCTTTGACCTCATGACCCCAAAATCTAATCAGATCATTGGCTCCCCAAGATACATACATATACCAAGTTTGGTAAGAATCTGTCAATCGGTTCTTGAAATAACGCGATCACAAGCTATTTTCGCATATATGATGAGCCCGTGACCTTTGACCTTTGACCTCATGACACCAAAATCTAATCAGATCATTGGCTCCCCAAGATACATAAACATACCAAGTTTGGTAATAATCCGTCCATTGGTTCTTGAGATAACGTGATTACGAGAACGGGACGTACGTACGTACGCACGGACAACCCGAAAACATAATGCCTCCAACAACTTTGTTGCGGAGGTTAGACCATGCTTTGCCACAGATTCAGATCAAACAAAGTAAACTACAAACTAAAGCTCATCCCTCACAGCCTGTCCATGAGCCGAGCTCATGACATGACTCCAGAAGGTGACCTTGTCGCTCTTGAGGTGTGTCGACGGTTGTGATTGGATGTCCAGCTTCAGGTAGTTCCTTCCCTCCACCGTGTAGCGTGGCCACTCAGTCAGATCTGCTGTGGATCCAACGCCATTGGGATTACTGTGAGGGGATAGAACGGGTGGGGAGATCAATAGAGATAAAGATGTTATGTTCCCTGGTTATATCTTTTAAAATATAAAACAAGGATATTTGATAAATTCACACAAATTTGTAGACTTGACTGGAGTAATTTTCAATTTATATTAAATAAAGGAAAATAAATGAAAAAGTGATTGCTAGACAGGTGCTCCACCAATTACAGCTAGAAAACTCTTTTGATGCTGCTCATTCAAAGAAACCTTTTTCAATGCTTGTGCTAGTCAAAAGCTGTAATTCTATTTGCTAAAAACAGAATAGAACATGGATTACAAGGAAAAAATAATAACATAAATTATAATTAAAGTGCACCTGTTTGCTTGTATATGTGAAATATTGTTAAACTGATGTATAAAATGTTCATAGAATGTCCCACAAAAAAAACTGAGACTGAGGAACTCACCCAGTCTTTGCAAAATTTGCCCAGTAAGTCATGACGATGTGGCTGAGGTCCTGCTCTTCAGGCGTGAACGTCAGGCGCCCGAGCTCGTTTGCCGCCAGGAAGGGGAAGCCAAAGACGAGAGCTTCTTCATCTCCGTGGTCAGCCCTCACCCACTCTGGGGCCTTGGAGCATGACATGCGATGCTGGTACTCGTAGAAGTACACACTGCCTCCAATAGCTTGGAAAATAAAATAAAGGACATAATGCTTTTAAAGAAAAAAGAAAGACAACTGCCTCATTATCCCCATGGTCGGCCCTCACCCACTCGGGAGCCTGGAAGCATGACATGCAATGCTGGTACTCGTAGAAATATACACTGCCTCCAACAGCTTGGAAAACAAAATTAAGGACATAATGTTTTTGGGAGCATGACATGCAATGCTGGTACTTGTAAAAAATAAAGACTGCCTTGAACAGCTTGGAATAGAAAAAAAAGAAGATATAATGTTTTCAGAAAAAGGAAACACTTTGTGATATATCAGCATGCAACCAACCCTCCCTCACTTGCTGTACACAAGCTGCCACAGATCGGGAACAAAACTACGAGATGTAAATTGAATGGGTGAGAATCCGTCTATCGGTTCTTAAAATAACGTGATCATGAGAACGGGACGTACATACGGACAACCTGAAAACAAAATGCCTCCAGCAACTGTGTTGCAGAGGCATAACCAATAAACAGGAAACACCCGTTTGTGCAGTGGGGCCGCTCAATATTTCCAAACCGCTCCAGCTTAGAATGTAGCAAATAAAAATAAAGACAAATATTTTCAAAAATAACAATGCTTATTTGATGTCGTCCTTCTGAAACTGATTGAACTCCAATTGCAAAATCAAATTTTAAGAATTTTCTTTTTTTATATAATTTACATTGATTCACTTTAAAAGGGGAATGCCCCCTGTGTAACATGTACATACAACATACGGAGCTTCATAATCATTGTGTTCACATCCGCCATCTTGCTTTTACAGAGCTCTCTACAACGTTCTTTATTTATGCCTTGTCTTACAAAATATAGAAAAATGAAATAGACTAGCTTCCTATATTTTGAGCAATGAATTGATATGTTTCTCTACCTGTGATGGCATCAGCCATGGCAGTAGCTGGAGCCACATAAAGACAGTCGCCAATAATCTCGGTGAGCTGGAGCAGAGCGGTGTCGTCAGTCAAGCCACTTTCTCCCCCGTACAGCGCCTCTAAAGCTTGGATGAGTTCACTGTGGTCACCAGGAATAAGCCTCCCCAACTAAGACACGAATGAATACCAACTATTAGACATCTGATGATTAGACAATTAAATTTTAATTGTAAAATATATGTCATCATTCAAGCCCCTTTCACCTTGTATTGTAACACCTCTGAAGCTGTGTGGAAAAGTTCACTGTGGTCATCTGATATCATATGAGCCTCCTTTGGATATGAAGGAATGCTGAATATTGGACAACTAAATTATTAATAATGTATCATTTAAACCCCCAACCAGAATCCCCCCGCCCACCCCACTTAACGATGACAGCACTTCCTAACCTTTGCTGAATTAATTGGGTGTATATTATGGTCCCCAGGTATAAGCCAAGCATAGGGATACACAGAACAAGAAACACTAACTTATTTAATATTTGATACATCACAATTGTTCTTTTTTGTTTAACTGAACATTCCGATTATTAAAATTTATCATCAGTGAAGCCTCTTTGGCATCCATTCAGCACTTCTTAATAACCTTTGAACGTTTGATGATTTTGTAGTTTTTCACTGGAGTTGTAAAAGAGAAAAGAGCACATTTCCTTTTCATATGAACAACCAAATATGGGCAATTGAGTCCCTTAACAGTTTATGACGACTTTGTTTTAACACCATTTTCATTCTACAGAATCATGAAAATATTGCATTTTACAAGTCCAAGTGATACACTTGAAAGTTGAAATAAGTCAGCATTACCTCATATTGTAGTAGCATCCTGAAAGCGTTAATGTTGAAATGGTTGAAGATATTGCTACCACTCAGCCGGTTTGCAAGGTTCTGATAGCCCCCTTCATGGTTATTGACTCCTAGGAGCACTTCCACACCAGCATTTAATTTTCCCGTTACCAGGGCAAACATAGGATCCTCCTCGATGAAGAACCCATCCATCACTGGAGAAAATGGCAGAGCAGAAATATCTGGGCCTTCCAGTTCGACTGCGATGATTTCTTCAGGGGTCTTGGTCCGTAGGCACTGGACGAGTTCCATACTGCTTGATGTTGGGCACTGGAGTTTCTCAGCCAGCCTGGTGGCTACCAGGAGGGGTTTCCGTGACATCATGATGGGGCTGTTAGCCACACCGCTCTGCAGGATGGCACGGTGGAAGAACCCTTGGGAGAGAGGGGACTGCAGATGGAGAGCAATAGCTGCAGCACCTGCAGACTCCCCAAAGATGGTGACTCTATTTGGGTCACCACCAAATGCCTGGATGTGATTGCGTACCCACACTAGCGCCATCTGTTGATCAAGAAGAGCAAAGTTACCGAAGGCAGCTTCATCTTCAGTGCTGAGGAACCCCAGAGCGCCTAACCTGTAGTTTGCCGAGACTAGCACAACGTTCTGGAAGGCCGCAAATGGCGAGCCATCGTAATATCCAGCCGCACCATTAGCAAACGCCCCACCATGGAAAAACACCATTACAGCGAGTTCATCGCCGGGATTGAGGGTCGGGGTGTACACATCCAGATGAAGGCAGTCCTCATTGGTTTCTTCAGATGGCGAAGGTACTGGCCGCGGGAAAACAATCTTCGTCGTTACCATGTTCTGAGGACAGAAGGGACGGTACCTTGTTGCATCATAGAGGCCTGGGGAGAGCCTCTTGCTGATAGGTGGAGCAAACCTCCGGTTTCCGACGGGAGGTTCAGCATAGAATATACCCCTGAAGGAGTACACTTCATTTGCACTTCCATCTATGTGATTTCTCAGACCCTTGAAGACTGTGTCCCTGATCTGTACAGTTGGGTGATCATCATCTAAAAGAAAAAGTTTGAATGGAAAAAGTCAGTGACAACAGACCTCCTGTATGGAGCACGAGAATGATTAATAAGTCATGTGATATAACTACATAAAAAAAGACAAATAAGTTTAGATCAGGTCCAGGATGACTCTTTCATGACCTTATTATTGGGTCTGTAATAATAATAATAATAACAATATGACAAATTTATATAGCGCTTAATGCAAACAAGCCTCTAAGCGCTTTAGAGAAGGAAATTAGGCGCTAATGCACTTTCGCACACCTAACGCTAACCCTAGCCCTAACCCTAACCCTAACCCTAACTCAATGCACGTAG
>JAUELG010330739.1:0-14990 GCA_031471515.1 Dendraster excentricus | reverse complement strand
CATTGGAATTCGTCTCCGCCGCTGTGCGGGTGGAGAGTGTTCAGTTCAATTTCGTCATTGTGCAAACAATTTCGTAACTTTGTCATTCGAATTCGTCCTATGTATTTACGTTGCCTTAAAGAGTGAAACATAGAATACATTATACAAACAAAATAACACACAAGAGCACACGCACACACACAAACACACACACACATTCGCACACACACACACACACACACACACACACACACACACACACACACACGCATACACATACACACACTAACACACAGACAATAAAACACACATAAACACACACACACACACACGCGCGCACACACACATGCGCATAATGACACAATGTTCTTCAAATAAAACGCATGCATTACATCCGTGCATGTACAAGAGCACACCTCTCGCACATTTGTTTATATACCTACTTGCCACCGTCCCCTCTTCACTGAATACGAGGTACAATATATATTTTGTTTTAATTATGATTTATTTATGACCAATTCACACAATGTTTCAAATATACACACAAAATAATTAGATTTGAAACATAATAAGTTCATTAACGTCAATAATATTGGGAATAAAATACGAAATAAATGAAATAGCTTATCACTGGTATAGCGAGGTTACGACTCCTGTGCTCGAGTCTTGCTAATACTGGCGTCACACTATGCCACGACCTCACTACGCTTCTCCTGCGCTCTAGACAATAGCTGACGACAGGTACTGGAATGTCTTTCTTTTGTCTAACGAAGATTTGTGTAGAAAGTTTATCTCACATGCCACAATAGGTATTCTTCCATGAATGCATAGCAATGGCTCTCGGAACAAAAGTTGACCAGCTGCGAGAGCGTAGCAGTTTCACAAACTTATTGGACGTGCTCAACGAGTCGTAAAAAAGCACCCCGCTCTCGCACCTGCTAACTTTTGTTCCGAGAGCCATCGTTATGCATTCATGGAATAATACTTATTGCGGCATGTGAGATAATCATGTGATACAAATCTTCCTAAGACAAAAGAAAGATATTCCACTACCTGTCGTCAAGCTATTGTCTAGCTCGCAGGAGAAGCGTAGCGAGGTAGTGGCACATATAGTGTGACGCCAGTATAATACTCCTCTCTCATCAGACTATTCCTTTTGTTCGTTATCCAATAATATTATTTTATTGTTTCTATTACCCAATAATTTTTTTTTTCTTCATATTCTGGGGGCGCTGCTCCTGGACCACGGCAAAATGCCATAAGCTATGCCCACCATGGTTTGAGCACACGCTCTAAGGTAACAGTACCCTCTGCTCAATTCCTGACAACGCCCCAGTTACTATATAATGTGGGTTGTTGGAAGAAGAATAGGAATTATCGGAATTATTGGTGTACGATATCATTGTTCTATGAACTTACTACAGATAGCGCTCTAACACAATTTTACCTAAAATACAACATATATCAATTCACATCAGTAGGATTGTATGAATCAATTAATGTATAACTATTACTTGAATTTTGTGACATGTCAGAAATTCTAAATTTATAACAGTTCATACAAGTTATAGATTGGGTATAATGCATTTTCTAATATAATACAAACATAATTCTACTGACAGTTCTTTCACACCTAGATAGCAACTTTTTGCGTTTTACATGTACATACTACTTATGTATACAAGCGCGAATATACATTCATGTGAATTCCATTTCATTTAAAATATCGAATCATGAGTTTCACTGGATACAAATGTGACATCAATACATTTTGTACCCAAATGAGTGCATTGTATTTTCCTGAAGAAATTTAAAACCTATTACAATGTGACTTTTAAAAAAATCAAACATCACTTTCCTGAGTATTATCAAAACAACAAAGGAAATGGAACAATATAATGGGTCCAGGTCAAACCTTTGTACAGTGATAGGCAGGGCAGTAGCAAATACAATTCATTTATAACATGGTGCAACATGGATATAGCAACGAAAACTAAAGGCCTATAGTTGAAACATAACCAAAAGTTGAACATTAATAGTTCAAAACATACAAATTAATATGCATGTTACGCTACCTGTCTTCCCATCTATCAAAGATCCCCGGAAGTTTTGCTTGAAAGTTGTATCCAAACAACACCAAAATACATACGATATTAATCGAAACACGCAAAACGCATTCAAATTAATTAAGTACATATACAACATCTTTAAGTTTACGAATGACAACATAGTGTTTCTAAGAACAGTACTAGGTACAGCAATTTGTTTTATGATTTATTTATGACTAATGCACACATTTTTCACTGAATATATACACCAAATGACTAAAATTGACAGAAGATTTTTAGTGCATAAATTTCAATAATACTGGGGGATAAAACACGAAGAAGGGGGAACTATTAGAATTATGGGTGTACGATGTGTCGTTGTTCTATGCAGTAACTACAGAGAGCGCTTTAGTGCAATTTCCTTGAACTTATTGGACCCTTTACTTAACACACAACATATAACGAATGCAAGCTATTTCATTCATGTTATTTCCATCAATATTAAAGTAGGAATTAGTTAAAATATAATTGACACATGAAGGTATATATGTATGGATGAAACACGTATTCCCTGATTGTTTATCAGTTTCATTTTGTGACACGTCATAAACGTGTTCTTATTAAATTTACAAAAGTTTATACAAGTCATAGAGTCATATAATGCAACTGAAAATTAATTCACACCTACTTATCTATTATTTGCTTTATTATATCTACAGACTTTATACTTATGTATGCCAGCGCGAATATGCATTCACTTCAATTCAATTTTATTTAAAATATCTAATCATGAGCTTCAATGAATCTGAATGTGACATCAATACATTATGTACCTAAACGACTTCATTTCACTTTCCTTTATTATGTTAAACGCTATTAAAATGTGATTTTTTTAAGTATAACATCATTCTGTAGAACATATTAAAACAACAAAGGAAATGAAACAACATAATGGGCACAGGTCAAACTTTTGTAAAATGGTATGCAGGGCAGTATTAAACACAATATATATATATATATATATATATATATATATATAAATATATATATATAAAATCATGGTGTAACATGGATATAGCAACGACAACACCAAACCTATACTAGACCCATAACCAAAAGTTGAACATTAAAACATCAAAACATATAATTTAACACGCATGTTACGCCACGTGTCTTCCCATTTATCAGATACTCTGAAGTGTTAAATGAACGTTTTGTCAAAACAACACAAAAAATAACATACATACAAGATAGCTCGTATTATAAGATACCTTAGTTAGAACACAGAAGGCCTTCAAACTTATGAAGTACATGTACAACAATTTAAAGATAATGAGAGACATCATAATGTATCTAAGAACAACCAAAGCAATGACAGGAACAAATATCCGCATAATGATATATAACACATCAAACAACCACTACATAATTAGTTTATTGATTTATTTCATTGTATTATCTAAATTCACGGAAAGTCCTTTTCACTTTGTTATAAAGTATATACCAGAACTGCATGTATAACAGCATAACAGTTTGACAATATTATAACAGCAAACATGAACCAATTTTACAAACTTCAAATTACACATTACTTAAAAGCACTGAGTAAATCATATTCAGGTATTAACTTCACTTATATAGACTCAACAGTAAATTCAAAACAATAGCAAAGTTTTAACTGTACAATACTATAATCTGACATTATTTGATTTCAACGTCCACACCGTAATGATATTTACTTTAAATCACAATGATTTCCTGATATCTAAGGTGAGCACCTATAGTAGATATATAATAAGTATAATAAGCGTATGATGTATGTGGGGGCAAAATCAATTTAAAATGCGTAATGCGACGTGGGGTGTACTGAGTGACTAGTTATGCAACATGGTTACAGGCTTGTGTATATACATCTAGACAAAATTGTTTTATTCGTCTACTGCGGTGTATTTTGCAACATTTTATTAATGGAATACTGTATATTCTATATTGTAAACTTGAATAAAAAATATAGGACCTAGATCTTCATTCATGGTGTTGATAATTAAAACTAAGCAACTGAATGAATACAAATCTTTACATCATATCCGTGTTTGTATTGGACGAAACCACCAGTTAAGTGTATGTACAGTATAAAATAGGAATACACAAATGCAAATAAATATTACATTATTTTAGTAATACTGTAGACGTTTTAATTTCATTCTACATTCTTAGAATAACTGATAAAATTGTTTTAGGATGTATTCCATTATGGTAAATAAAGTTATTTTCAAATAAAAACAACGAACAATATGGCGGTAATAAATTAAAACTAATTTAGGAATCAAATTAATATATTTACATAAATCTTATATATGTTTGCATGTAATAATAATATAATCTAACTGAATACAAAGGTTGAACCCTTGGCTACTTGTATATCAAGTTTCTCTTACTCTAGTTGCGCGATTATTGTTTTATAACGATTTTATCATGGTAATACACAAGTGTACTTTCATGATTTTCGTACACAAATACATGCATGCAAATTCACAGAATTTTGATAGATTTTCACTTCGCTGAGCCTAAATCATGCATATCGATCGGCTCTATTGTGTGTACTACTTGACCAGCGAACTCACTTGACCAGTGAATAGAAGGGAACACAATGCCATGGTCAGCCCGATATCGATCGGTTCTTTTGTGTGTGCCCAATGTGGTAAACTCAACCGGCCTGTAAAATAATGTCATATATAGCTATAAAAGCATTATATCAATCTTCGAGTTTAACGGGTTAATAATGTAACAAAATCACTATATCATATGTTTGTCAAAGTAATTTATACTTTTTCGTAGCAGGTATGGACTGTTTGATCATTTTTAATTATACACATTCGCATATGTTTTGCCAGGTTATTTTATAAAAAGCGTACAGCACGATGTGTAGTATCTAACACGTGTCCTGTGTAATCATGAATAGTATTTGCAATGGGTGCGATTCGTTCTTCCGAAGGTCCATTATTCCGAACACGCACATTTTCTATAGCTGAGTGTTCGTTAATCCGAAAACGAAATAAGGTTCGTTGATCCGAACATTTGTTGCATTATTCAGAAGGTTCGTTATTCCGAAGGTGCCTTATTTTGAGGGTTCATTAGTCCGAAAACAAATTAGGATTTTTGTTAATTCGAAAAAAAATCCGGTTTGTTTTAATATCTTAATTTGTGGCTTGTTTATCAAATTTACAGCCTGCATTGCGCATACCACTCCCCCTTTCCCTTCCTGGGCGAAAGCAATAAAAAATGTCAGTTTATTTTATGATTTTATTTGAAACGACAGCAATAAAGTTAAGCAGAATTTATTTTTGGATTAACGAACCCGATTCGTTTTCGGAATAGCGAACCTTCGAAATAACGAACTTTCGAAATAATGAACCTTCAGAATACCGAAGCTTCGGAGTAACGAACCTTCGCAATAAGGAGCTGTAACCATTTCAATAAGGCTCTATTAATTCATTAAAGATAGTTTCAAAATCACATTTTTAAACTTTAAACTAAGTTCATATCATATATTTATTTAACAATATCCTTTTGTATTCCTAGGCAATGATGCATTATTTCATACTGGGTAAACCTGACGGGAATATAATTATGTCAGTCACTGCATATGTTGGTCTGCTGGATAATATACAGTCAAATATACAGTTTTGGTCAAAATAAAGTAACCCCCTATCATTTGTGTGCAGTAATCCAAATTGATTTGTACACATGAATAGGGATTTACTGCAGATTATTGCAGTAAACAGGTAAAGTGGTTAGTTTATTTTGGCAGATACTTTACATTTTCAATCATTAACAGGTGTTACCGATTGTGAGAAGATGTACAGCCGTATACGAGTGCAGAAGGCTATCTCTCCTGATGTAAACTCTTGGATGTAACTGTCAGACAGTTCTGGTCCTTGGATTGCGTGATCAGTAATGAGAGTCGCCTTGCGTTTCAAATCACTTGTGTAATGCTCAATGGTGACTGTAGGCTTCTTCGGGTTCACAGTGGCTAAGAGGATGGTATCATCCTTGCGAACGGCAGGAAATACATGCACGCCTGTACCTGCAGTGAGCTTATGCTGCGTTTCTCCTGACTCGTTAACAACTACTACTGCATAAGCTGAAATCTTAATGACCATCATCTTGCTCGAGTTCATCGCAAACATCTTCATCGGTGCATGGATAGTACTACTGCTACCATTGAGCGGTGTACGCTCACTACATGTTATCTCCCTGACCCGGTTCCCTGCTGGAGTGAACACAAGAATCTTCTTGTCGATTCTGAAGCCTACATAAATGTTATCTCTGTTGTCTACAGTGATATTACACTTATCAGTCTCATTATATTCCCAAGTCCCAAACTCCACCATATCCTCCCAACTTTCATTATACAAGGACAATTTATTTTCGTTACTGTCCATTTGTTTATTAACTATGCTGCGCACAGCACACCTGCCATGTAACAAGAACGCTAGCCCTGTGACGCGTTCTGCCCCGAGCACGTTTCTCTGCTTTAGCTGTCCGCCAGCAGAGTATATATCAATACCCCCGCCTTCCCGCCCACCTGCTGCTACAGCCATCATATCGTCTGGTGTGGCTGCCATAATGACATCATAGTATGTACCACAGAGCGCCACATCTGTTTTCAGTTTCCACTCTCTGTACTGCACTTGACCATTTGGTCCCGTTGGCACCCGAATCTGAAAAGTTAAATTGTAGCAATTTAACAATGAGTTATCACGAAAATCGAAGTCCGCAAGTAAATCATGCAATGTAAGATATGTTTATCTAATATTTAACTCAAAAATAGAAAAAAAGAAAATCACATTGTACTACATAAATAAGGACGTTTTTTCTTCTTTTGTTTAAAGGGACAGGTCCTTTTACAAAAGGTCTAAATTCGTCATCATTATCATCATTATACTTGTTAGGCTAACAGTTCTGATGAGGGTATATTGCATAAATCAAAACCTGTACTTCTTAATTATCTTGTCGTAATAATTACAACTCCATTGTGTGCCCGAAAGGTTTAACAATTTAAAAACTGTAATAACAATATTTTGTTAATAAAAAAATTAAATCCAGGGAATTCTCTACAACGTTTTGGTTTTAACCATTTTTTGTAAACATATCTTGACAATTAAGGGCATACCTCAGCCACTTTGTAACACATTCTTTTGATTTGTCGGTATTTGCAATTTTTTCGTTATGCTCTGAAAATGAGGACGAAATTATATTAAACAAATATATATGACATAGTTTATATAATCACACTTTACCAAACTATAACAATAATACAGTTCATAATGATGATGGTGTCATCAAACTGATCAGATGCAGATAAAGATGAGATGATGAGGGCCTTAACATTGATGATGATGACGATGATGATGATAAAGGCGATAATGATTATGATACTACTTTATGTGGCACAATGGTAGAGCGTCCGTCTCATGAACGGGAGGTCGTGAGTTCGATCCCCGGCCGGATCATACCGAAGACCATTATAAAAATGGGACCTACTGCCTTCTAGCCAGACGCTCGGCATATATAGAACGAAGAAAGGTAATATTAATATTTATGTTATGCAGGGCCCGCTGGAAGAGCAGTGTTTGTCACTGAAGTGGCTACCCTGGGTAAACAAGACGTTAATATTATTATTATTTTTTATTACGTACTACTACTACTACTACTACTACTACTACAACTACTACTATTACTACTACTACTACTACTACTACTAATAATAATAATAATAATAACAATAATCCTAATAATAGCAGCACTACTTCTAATAATAATAGGAACATTACTAATAATATTATCAATGATAAAACAAATAATGATGATACAAATGATAATACTGACCAGATGTAGAGATTATGATATACAATTAGTACACGGTCTAGAGTGCATTGTGGACATGCAACCGTTACGCCGAGTGCGCTAGCAAAGCACTGCACAGCTAACATAATCGAGAGTGCGGTGCATGCCACATGGCACGATAAGTACCATGCATTAATTGTTTTTATAAAACTACATGTAGCTCTACCACAGAATTGTTTCTTTTTCTGGATTATTTAAAATAAACAATTAGTAACCCAGAGTTACTGTACTCACTTCACTCAATTTGACTATGCATGCAGCTAGCTCAGCAGATACAGATCCACTGCATTCATTCGATATAGAAGTGCCGATAATTTACCGTAAAACTGAGAACTATCAAAGAACTTAATGCATTTCCATTATAAGACGTATAGATATCAGGCTACATATCACACAATTCACGAAACTGCTAAGAGATACTTATTTTCGAACAGATAACTTACAAAACGAAGCAATTTCCTTGTATATACTTTTGCAAGTTTGTCGATCGTAGAACTATGCAAACAAGTGTGACTTCAAAGGTTTGCGCACCTCCTGCACGGGGTTGCGTGCAATCGGCACAGGGTTGCGCTGAAATCGGCATGGTGATCGTTCGGGTATCGGCACAGTAGTGCAGGGTGTTAGAAGTAATCAATGCCCACGTGATCCGTATTAGCCAATCACATTACTGAATTTGCCAGAGCCTTTTTATAGTGTGTATTATAAGGGTGATGATATTGATGATAAAAACAATGATGATGATGATGATGATGATGGCGATGACGATTGTAACGATGATTATATGATACTAAAGAAAGGTATTACATTGATGGGTATAATGATGATGATGATATGGGTTTCCCGGTCAATTTCGCCATTTTATTATGCTATTTCATATAAGCAGCATTCAATTTCATCTAATCCACGCTTGGTTCGATATATCGTCATTAATTGGTTTTTGATCATTAATAGTGATCTATTTCACACTTGTGCAATTATTTCGTTACCGATAGGCACTGAATTTCGTCAATGGGATTTAAATTTCATCTCTAGCAGTATCGGGTCTCATTCCGGTCATTCAAATTCGCGCCAAGGCCAACACGTTCATTTTATTGGCATTCAAATAAAAAAAAGTGCAGTGGACAGATTATGTAACATCATGGTACATGTATAAATGTATGATATATAAAACATGTTGGAAATAACAAAAGGTTAAAGGGATAGTTTAGTTTTGGTAGAGGGGGCGCTACACATCACAATTTTGTGTGAGGTAATGAAAAACTGAGTGTCGAATTCGAGAGAACATGCAATTTTAATGGCAGAATAAACTTTATTTGGTCGAAATCGACCCAGAAACGGCTGAAATATCAATAAATGTATCTGATCTTATAATTATTTGGGGCCCAAATAAATAGACGGTTTAAAAAAAAAATGAAAAAAAATGCTAGCACTTTTCAAAAAATTTCAAAATTATTTTTTAATTATTTGTTGATGATTTTTCTATCTAATCATGAAATCTGAAACTGATGCATTTTTAGAAGCGCCCTATGGTGTTCAAAATGGCTCTTTTTGAATGATAACATGCTGTTTACTTCGTCATTTTGCAATTTTGTATACTTTTCGAGCATGGTGGAGTTATTGCTTATAGTTTATAAGGTTACTGTCCAGGTTTGGTTACTAAAGTTCAGCCTTACCAAAACTAAACTACCCCTTTACCAAAATTATGATACAATAACGATCACATGATAAATAAGGTGATGAAATAGCATTATGAACTTGCCTGATGATAAAGTTAAGACAAATTGATGAACGAATGAATGTATAAATAACATATAACAAATATAGACAAATGTGACTGATAAATATCGAACATTCAATATTGATTTAATTAAATTAAACACAATTAAAAATGTAGCCAGATGAAATAATGGTTTAGACTATAAGAAAACAAGTGAGTGAGTGTGCGTGTGTATTATGTGAGCGTAAGACCATGGTCTCATGCGACCCACGTAGGCGCAGTAAATTATCGTACGTGCTCCTGTTCTCTACTTCTTCTTCTACCTGGTAGTGGTCACATCCATCTAGGTCTAGGCCACGTAGAAAGTGCATTTGTTTACGTGGGCTATGCGGGGGTAGTACGTGGGTGCTACGTGAGTGTCGCGCAGGTGATACCCGGGCAAGACAAGGGGTCAATTTATAAGACCGTTTTTACACGAGTGATGGCAGTCACGATTAGAAACATTGCGGTGATTATGTTGCCTTGTTTAATTTACACGACGAAAAAGACTTCCCGCGAACTGTGATTACTATCGCGTTTCTGGAGACGTATAATGATAGATCTGCCAGCTGTCAATCAAACAAGGAATGCTTTTACAAGTCTGACTTGGGGTGACTGCAAACACAACTGGAGTCAATTTCACTACAATCACAGTATGTTTGACCGCGTAAACTCAAACTAGAATCAACCGCGAAAAATGGTCTAGAGGTGTTTTTTTTTATCACGATTCATTTAAATCACAGTGCGAATCGATAATCTAGACTGCGTGACCTCCAACACATGTTCATGGAAGAGCTAACGTGACCTTACATGCACTTTCGCCGAAAAATCGGATGCTCTTCAATATGAATGCAGTCATGCATTGCAGTACAAGCGTTCTCCTTTTTTGAGTGACAGTCTATACGTCTCCAGAAACAAGATTGTAATCACAATTTGCGTGAAGGCTTTCGTCGTTTAAAAGCAAGGAAACATAAACACTGATGTAAACATACATGTAATTCCTATCAATAGAACATGTAACATATCAATACAAATAACAATATTTATATCAATACAAAATAAATGTGATATGTATGTTCACTAGTTTAAGTTTATAGATAGATTATCCAAATTCTACTTATTCTTCGTATGAGACCATACCTGACAGAGGTCGCATCATCTGCGCCTGGTCAACGTAGAAAATTCATCTAGTCGAGGTTTTCACTTGGGCAGTGTGTGGGTAGAACGCAGGTGCTACATGGGTAGGGCAAAGGCGATACGCGTGCATGGAGAGGGGGCAGTGGCGATGGCGTGGGCAATGCGTGCGTACAACGTTGGTGCTATGTGCGTGGCGCCCAGGGGCTGCGTGGGTGATTCACTTCAAATATCAAAGGAAATTCTCAAGTTCTACCCCTACACGTGCCCCCACAGAAGGACCCAAGCACCAGTTACGCAGTACAGTAGACCAGCCACAAATCCATAAGTGCTGGAGAAAAAAGTTCGACGGCATTTGTTGTTAATGGCTGGCATCCATGCTTAAACTTTGCCTTAACTACTCAGAATTCCGATTAGGCCGGATGCCACGCCTAATTTTGACGAAAAATGTGTTTTCATCCCTAAATCATTAGAATGACAACATTTTATGATATTCCATTTTCGCATGATTTTTTTTCTTTGTTTTTGAAGTTTATCAGATGATATTAATTGTGTAACCAAGATAGAAGTATAATTAAAGTGAACTTGAGATTTACATTTTTCTTATACACATAGGTGAATGGAAAATAAAAATCGAAAACTGTGATTTTCTCGCAAATGAGTGGTGTCAAACAATTTATGTATTTCAAGGTTTTTTTTTACTAAATGTTCTTGGCATCTTATTAGTCACCTTTTCAGTCACCTTGGTTAAAATTATTCTGCTTTTTCTGTTAAGAAGAAGAATGGTCAAATTTTAACCCCCAATTGATATCTATTCCCCAAATAAGTGAAGACGGATACACATAATACGATTCTAAAATCTCTAGATTTTAGGGAATGGTGCACACACGGTACGAGTACGGTATACCCTGAATGCATGAGATCCAAGCGACCCCGTCGGCCGCGAAGCTTAAATGAAACGACGTAAAAATTAAAGTGCCGATTGCATCACATCAACGTACAAAACCTGCTAAAATGTGAGTATTAATGTCTGATATTCAATTACATTTTAAAATATATTTTTTTAGCAGGATTATGGTTCATTGCACATCTTATGTATGCGCATTCAATCTGTCTTTGTCGGAGATTAAATAAATAGGGCTATTAATCAAACCCCGTTGGGCCTCACGACGCAGTGCCAAAACATTGTCCACTGCGGCTACGTAGCGCAGTGGGCTAGGCCCGGCTAGTTTAGTTTTGAAGTTTCGCTCACGCGTGTAACAGGGCCATGGGACATAGATTTTAGTCCGAGACGTAGATCGAGCTAAGCATGCAATTATGATATACTGGAGACTAGGACTAACTTGATAGTAGCTGTGAAAACTACCACCAATTGAGTTAGATCTCAGTCTATATATGGATAGGCGAGTGGGGTACTATGTTGACCTTTTTCATAACATGCCATGATATTAAAAATACGGTGATATTGTAACGCGGTGAGTCACAGTTTACGCAAGTTCACAAAATAATAGTACATGTATTAATTTTTAATGCCACAAAATGTTATTTTGCTGTCTTCATCACATTTCCTACTTGCTTACCTCTATTCTACTCCTTGGATATTCGGTGTATGTATTAGCCTTTAGGGCTTGTGTGTGATGTTTAAGTCAAGTGTCTTAAAATTTGATTGAATTATACAACTCTATAATCATATTTAACTTACTGGAGAGTTTACAACTAAGCCTAGATCGAGACCTAATAATATTTAGATCTATATCTAGGCTTAGTTTTATATTCTACTAAATAGTCGAGAGCTGGTCCCTGGTAGAGATCACATTATTACTGTAATATATATATATTTATTAGTGTGGACTAGATAGGCAATGTAAGGTTAAAGGCTTATACCACTCCTAAAATGCTGAGATTTGAATTGAATTGATACCATTTGTTATTTGGTACAGTATGTTGGTATTTTGGTTGAATATTTATATATATAAATCTATTGTTCAGATGTTTCTGAAGCGATTTTGATTTAACAAAGTTAATTCTATTTTTTAAACTGTGTGCTTTTTCAAATAGCTTACTTAGAGTTGTCATTATAATTGTCATTTTTTGTAGCGCCTTCTAAACCAAAACTAGACTATTTCTCTAATAAGTTTGTTTACTACAGTGACTTAATAGCCAGAAGAACCGAAAGCAAATGCTTATCAACGAAAAAAAAAAAGAGGAGATAGCAAAGGTCGCTCAAGTACTAGAAGCATCCAAATTACAAATCAAGGAAGAGACCAGAAGACCAAGATTTTCCAAACACGAGTTCGAGGTATGGTGACGACGGTGATGATGATGATGGTGGTGATGATGTGATAATGATGTTGATAATGATGATGTTGTGACGATTGGTGGTGGTGATGATGAGGATGATTTGAATAAGGATCATAAGAATGATGTTGACGATTACGATGTTGATGATGGTGGTGGTGGTGGTGACGATGAGGATGATGTGAATAAGGATGATGATGTTGATGGTGGTGGTAATGAAGATGGTAATGTTGGTGTTGATGGTAATGATGATGGTGATGATGATGATCATGATGTTGATGATGACGATGGTGGTGATGAGGATGACGAGAATAGGAATGATTTTGATGGTGGAGATGATGGTGATAATGAGAATGATGATGATGGTGTTGGTGATGATGATGATGATATTGTGATGATGGTGATGATGATGATGGTGGAGATGGTGATACTAATGGTGGTGATGGAAATGAGGATAAGGATGATGATAACATTAACTTGATAATGTTAAAGGGACCAAGTAACTGTGTTGCCATGTGCAAAAAGTGATGAGTGGTTGATTGCCAGTATGAATACAACAAGGTATGAGGGAACCGCTATATTTCAAATTTAATTTTTAGGATTTGGACAATATTACTAAGTCCCTTTAATATTGGTTATGGTGGTGATAAGGATGATGGTGATGGTAAAGGTGATGATAATGAAGATATGATGGATTACTGATGTTGATGATATTAATGGTGGTGATGGTGATTATTATATTATTGTAAATGATCATTTCTCTTTTGTAATTAATTCCGTTTACTTACATACAAACAGTTGACTAATTAATTAGTCATTAAATGTAATATATGTTTTGTTTGCTATATCACCAGAATAAAAGATGACCGGCATAAGTTGCTTAGCTAGATTCAAATGGTGCTTCCATGCCTTCCGATGAAGACTTGCGATATTTATTCCTTGAAAGGTAAGCTCACAAGTATAGCAGTTGTGTTGAGCAATCTAGGGCATGCAGGCATGGACCACAAGTTTGATGGCATTGTTTTTCTTTTAGTAAATAAACGAATTATTTAAAGCATTATCACTCATAGAAAAACCATAGCATATTTTTCAATTTTAAATATAAACATAAACTTTAACTATATTGACCCCTAAACAACTTCATGGATTCAAAGAGTATGTAAGTTTGGTATTGTTCACTGCATACTTGTATACAAAAAAATACCTCAACCAAATAGCAGGGACCGCGGAACCGGGGGGCTGGGGCTGGAGCCCCCACTTTTTGTTTGAAAAGAAATTCATAAGCATAAAATAAAGAAATACATAACGTCATAACGTAAATACATAATGTCAAAAGTGATGCAACATATCAAAAATATACACTTCTCGACCGAGGTCGAAATTGGGTTAATAGTATGGTCATGTGTTCCTCATCTTCTTCTTTAATTTGATATCTAACTAGGAACATAATATTTTATTGCAGAGATAAATGGTTTTTAATGAGACGTTTGAGGGCTATTTTGGAAATTATTTTATCGAGAAAAAGGCGCTCATAGATTACTTAAAATGTTCACCGAGCTTTCGGGTCCAATTAAGAGTTGAGCAGGCTCGTTCTATTCACACCGGACGGAACAAAAGACCCCCAAAGACCTTAGTAACCGTGACCATTCAGGCGTATAGCGAGCGGTTTCGTGTGTGTGTGCGCGCATGACTTCACTAGGTTTTGTTTTGAGTTGTTTGTTTGTTTTGTTTTATTTTATTTCTGCATTTTGTTTCAAAATAATATATAATCATAATTGTACAAAAGTTGATAAAATTACAAGTTATAATCTTACATAAAGAATAGTACAACAATAATTATAAATTTGAAATTATAAGTAAAGCAT
>JAUELG010329677.1:0-21331 GCA_031471515.1 Dendraster excentricus | reverse complement strand
ACATATTCCCATACTTAACTCATGAAATACACTTGGATTGGTAGCACTGTAACACGGTATAATATAGATACAAATATGTATATTACAGCATGTATTAGACATAATAGATACAGACCTATACATGTTTAAATTGGTAGTTAAGTTATGGTATAGATGGCGCTTTAACAAACAATGTTTGTGATAAGGCAATTACCAACCAAATATTCAATTTGAAAGAACATACATAATGAGCAAATACATTTTATTTTATATAAACAAAATGATTAAGAAACCGCTGCAATATGAACATACCTATCAAATCGGAAAATCTGGGGTCTCTGGTATATTAAATAATCGTTCTGTTTCATGATTATGTTAACAAAACATCACATGGACAATGTCGTATAAAAATGGAGAGCGGCCTTTTAAAGTTTTAACGTTTTTTTTTTTAAATGATAACATGCTTTTTTTGTAAGTCGTTGCTAATTGGTTATACATTCCGAGCATTAAAGTTAAAGTTAAAGTCCTTCCCGTGCCAATGCCAATGCTGGCACAGAAGGCGGCGCCTATCTCCGATTCATTAGCCCTAGGCCACACACGTCTACTAAATGTAGAGATAGCTACAGAAGGGGGTCAGTCCTCTGGTAACTCGTGTGATTAACCTTCCCTTCTCCATTCTATAAATGCCGAGCGCCAGGCTAATAGGCAGAAGGTACAATTTTTTAGAGTCTTTGGTATGACCCGGTCTGGGTTCGAACCCGGGACCTCCCGTGCATGAGGCGGACACTCTAACCACTAAGCCAACATTCCGAGCATGGTGGTGGAATAACTGTTATAAAATGTTATTGTACATGTTTGGTAATTAAAGTTTAGTCTTATAGTAACTATTCCTTTAATTGTGAGGTATAATTAGTAAACGAGAAATATACGAAATGTTTTTTTTTCACAGCATCTGATTATCTTGACTTAGGTTGATACTTGGCTACCCCTTTCTTTGAAACGCCATTTATACTATCACTAGAAGGGCGTTCTACACGGGGCTTTCCTAAACCGGGCCCTGCTTTGGATGTCTTGAGAAGTTGCGGTTCAGTTTGAATTGTCTTTCCCGATGCATTTATTCGAGTTTTCGGGGAATTAGAAGAATTGTTATTAACGTGATGTTCTGGGTGTGACCCGGTGACGGATCGTGACAAAGACATGCTCGATGGTGGAGAGTAGCTGTCAGGGGAAGCGATTCCTTGTTTCGATGCAGGCAGATGTTCTTTATCCATGTTATCCGTTCCTTGTGATATCCCAGAACGCACAGACACTGCGTCTGAATTGTCTTGATGGTCTGAGACAGGATAACTGCCGCGGTCGTCTTGTAAAGGACTCCCGCCATCACCATCAGGGATGTTAACAAGAAGATCCGTTAGCTTGCTGTATATGTCACCCGCATCGGCGGCCGTTGTGTGATCAAACACTTCCACTTGTTCCGAGACATTACTTGCGCGACTGGGAATGGATGGATTTTCTTCAGATACATTATTCATAGGCGGGTTTGAAGATGAGCTCGCGTCGGAGGAGCCATTTCTCTGTTTGTCAGCGAGTGGTTTATTTTCTAGGGTTGATTCGACTTTCTTGGGTACCACTTTGCGTCTACCTGAACTTGTGACACTCTCATTGCGATCCTTGATTTTCTTAGGTGGTGATGGCTTTAGTGTTCCCGGTGTTATACGCTCATCCATTGAACTTTTCCCCGAACCAGCTTCTTCTTCCTGATTGGTTGGCGTCACTCCTTTACTCCGTTGTTCTGATTTCCGCTTCATATGATTCAGCAGCTGATTCTGTACTTCCCCTTTGGCCGAACCTTTCTCGCTTCCAGTAATTGAATTCACATCATTTTGAGTTCCCTTGGTGACCACTGAACTGGTACTTGATGACAATATTGCTAATGGCGCAACTTCATCTCTACTTCGTTCACTTCCTTCATAGAGGACCGGGGATTTTCTCGGCGATATCCTATTTTGTGATTGTGCCGATTTATTTGCCACACCCGACATCGCTGATGATGTACTGCCTATTTGGGCAGGAGGAGAGGTCTTTGTTTCTGAACGGACAGTTTCACGACTTGAACTTTCATGTATAACACTTCCTTCACTAAGTTGGCTAGGTTCAGGGGCATCTACAAACGATCGTCCTGGAGTGATTGGCTTTGGAACTGAATCTGCATTTAAAGATGATTGATTTTTAGTGTTATTAGGCTGGTCGTTACTATCGATATTCGTCAGGGATCTGCTACTGTTTTTGGATAATGTAAAATTACTTTTTTTAACAGATTGAGTTGATGAACGGCTCTCTTTTTCGGACATGATTACACCATGTTCAGAAGTAAGATTGTTTGAATAGTTCATGGCGGATTTGTCATGAATTGGACTATTTGTTACTTTTTTGGCTTTGCTTTTTACATGCATACGGCTTTTCTGCGATATTTCCGATGAGGTAGATTTGTTTTCTTCAGATCGGATTGACACTAGGGATTCACCTGCGCGTATTCCGTTGATGTTGGTAGGCGATGAAGTTGGTAGGTCCGCAACTGATCTTCGTGTTGGTGAAGGTTGACTGTGAGTTAATTTTCTGCTTTCACGCAAGAATTTAGCAGCAAATGGTGATTCAGAATGACGATCCTCTTTTGTATTGGAAAGGGGCGAAGGTGCTGCGTTTCCTTGATCATTTTGGTTTTCATTTGCATGAGTTTCCACAATATTATCCTGAGCGGAATTTCTCACATATTTGTTTGACTCGACATTTCGGGAAGTTGTCTCGTCCCCATCGTCCGAACGTTGAACGGAATTAGCATTTTGACCGCCTGGTATTTTCTTCTCATTGATATGTTGATCAGCCTCAGATGAGTTCTTTTGACTTAGGCTTGGCGTGTTTCGAGATGGAGTTGTGCTTGCATTAACTTCATCCTCCTTCCTGGATGAATTACTCTTAGTCCCCGCTTGTCTTTCCATATGTAGTTTATCTGACAATAAATCATCTTTGATCGATGATCTGCTGTGAAGAGATGCTATGCTCGATCGCCTTTGTCCTTCGGCAACAGATCCCTGCACTGAACGTTCTCCGATTGAGACGGGTGTCTTTGCTATCTCGTACGACCTAGTTCTTCTACGGCTTCCCGACGTACTTTGCCGGGAATCAGTTGGTGGTCTGGGTGTAAGTGCTGGAACATTATCAGTCTCCGACACAGGGGATTTCGATTCGCGTTCGTTTATTTCAATGCTTAGTTCCATTGGTGTCTTACTTTTTGTATTAGACTCATGATCTGTAGATGATCTGGTTTGTTTATCTCCATAGAGAAGACTCTCGCGTGATACGCTGGTAGGATTTCGAGCGTCGCTTTTGATAGAAGATTGGCTTCCTAAATGAAACTGAGTCCGTCCGTTGCGTGTATCGTTGTTTGACACTACACTGTTGGTCTGAGTATTGAGTGATTGCCTCCTTCTCATACGCTCTACATGCACTTGGCCTGCTTTACTTGCTCGAACAGACAAAGGGGTCTCTGATGGCACTGTTGATCTTCTGATCTCGGATTTTGAAATCTCCACGGATGGCGTGCTTGATACGGTACTGCTGCCTGACGTCAGATGTCTTGCAGCATTCGCGCTCACTAACTTGGAACTTATTGGATTTGGAACAGACACGCTCCCCTCTATGTTTGAATTGGACGATGTTAAAGTTCTGCTGATACTTGACTTCGACTGACCCTCATCTGTTTTCCTCTTCCGGCCTGACAAATGACTCGCTGGCTGTTCTGCTGCCTTTTCGCCCACATGATTTTCAACCACCGATGATGACGATCTGGATAGTGCATTGTTACTTGGCTTCACCTGTCCTTCTGGTGACTTCGCACTCACTACCACGGGCCTATTTGACGTTAGAGTCGACTTACTGCCATTCGTGATTATTTGTCCTTCTTCCGCAGATATCACTGTTGACCCCCTATCCTCAAGGTTTTCAACCGCCGTGGATGACGACCGCGATATGTCTTTGATTGTTGGTTCCAATAGTCTATCATCAGAGGGGTTCGCACTACCTGATGCGGGTGTCGTTGGTTTTAGATCAGACACAAGATCTTCCGTGTTGTCTGCATGCAGCGATGTTGATAGTTTACTGATACATGATTGTCTTTGCCATTCTTCTGCTGATATCACCCGATCTGACCCTTGACTCCCGCCTTTTCGTATCATCTCCTCTTCATGTAACGGTTTTGATGTTCTGCTGCTACTTGGCTTACTTTGTCCGTCTTCAGATTTAATCACCTGACCTGACATTTTACTTTTAGTCTTCAAATCAGACACTATGACGCCTGGACTAACATCATATGTATGTGATGAAAGCGATACTTCATTGTTTCCTGACTGTCCATCATCCGTTGTCTTCAGTGGACCGAACATTGGATTCTCTGGCCGTAACGGTGATACCCCTTCATCAATCGTGGTATGATTTGCATTATATGCACGAGCTGACTTTGCCGGACTTTTCGTACCCTGACTTTTGTCTATTGATGATGGTCTTCCGCTCTCGACGGGCTGGCTACTCCGACCTCCACTCAAGTGTCCTTCCCTGCCTACATCAGAGGTTGGCGATCCATTCGCAATCACTCGTTCAGCTTCCGTTAACCACCCATACACCTTATCGACAGGGGACATTTCAACGTCTTCAAGAATTGCTGTTTCTGTATCATACGGAAGGTGATTTCCCTTGTTGATATCCTGCACTGAGCTACTAACACGATCACTGACTTCAACTTCTGTTCCTCCTCCGATATTCTGATTTTCCTTTCGTGATGTATGACTTCGGCTGTTCACGTCATCCACATGAAGGCTTCCTATGTGCTTGTTCCCCATGTTTGATTTTGCACCGTCTACGATGTGGTTAATAGTCCCAGTCTGAGAAGCTAGGTTCTCCTTTGTGATTGATGTTTCATCTTGTTTACTGCCTCGCGCCCGTTGAGATTGATGAGTCTCCACCGGCGTCACATTTGCTTCAGGAAAGACGCCTTTAGGTTGAACAGACTCTGTCTCCGTACAAACAGGTGTGCGTCCTTCTGAAAGCTTTGTATCTTGGTTGGCTGCAGATATTAAAGAAGGAGGGTTAGTTCTCACTTTTTTAGATCTGGAGGACTGACTTGAGTTTTGTTCTATTTTGCTTTCAATAGCACTGGTTTTCTCCTTGACAGAAGAGCGTGAGTGTCCCTGCATGGGACTCGTCGAAAGCAATACGTCACTGGTATCATCTCCTGTACTGTGTGGTCTTTCTCTCCATCTCATGATGTCTTGAACGTCCAATTCCTCTAGCTTCTGGCTAACACTAGCCATGAAAGTTTCTGGATCGATTTCCTCTTCTGTAGACAAGGAGAGGTGAGACAGAGGTACGTCAGATGCTGACTCACGGGTTTCACTATGAACTGTTCTCTGGATCGGCTGCGAATTGTGTCCCTCTACCACGTCTTTCTTTGGAGATTCGGACCCATAGCTTTCTTGCCTGGTCGAATGTGACCTTCCTTCCTTAGCAGAATCCTTACTATTTGCTTCATTAGAATGAGGATTTCCGCCTTCATTACCTGGTGAGTTACCTGAATACTGACGCGAATCAGGATATAACATCGGCATGAAATTCGATTGGGTTTCGATTGCAGATACTCTCTCTAGTCTTGCAGGGGGCCGACTGATTTCCAAAGAATCGCGAGATATCGCGGAATGTTTGGTTAGACTAGAACCCTTCCTGTCAGCACCTTGTATGCCTGTAGATGAATTGCTCTCATTGCGTGAAGACGCTTCCATATTGTCCGGCTCTCGGAACTCCTTTCCAACTCGATCTGCTGTAATAGAACGACGACTTTCACCTTTCTCAGAGGTGCTTCCATCCGATTGTATTGATCTAGGGCTAGCAGGGGGCAAGGGTGTTTGTTTAAACTCCTTTAGTACCGATCCTTGCCTTCCGGATGCCAGGGCTGAATGGTTCTCATTTGATTCCAATGATGCTGTTTCAGGCGTATTGATCTTCGTTGGCGTATTATGTGAATATTGACACGATTCGGGAAGTAATGTCGGCACAAAACTCGACTCTCTTCCGCTGACTGATACTCTGTCTAATCTAGCAGGAGGTCGACTATCTTCTATGGGACTTCTAATGTGCTCCGACTTTTCGAAAATACTAGAACCTTCTTTTCTTGTGAAATATTCTTGCGGGGATTCCTGTATAACATTCGCAGTGTCTTGATCGTCTGGTTTATCATCGGATCTGCGAGACAAATTTGAGGCCAATCTGTGTTCTCTAGTCTCATGGCTTGACTGTGGTTTGTTATCTCCGTTAGTTTCATTATGTTGGTTGTCGTGAGGAATGACAGGTGAAATGTCAGAACCACGTGACTGATGTTGGCTCTTTCTACTCTCAGATAGTTGCATGTCTGATTGCCGGGACTTTGAAATAGGTCTTGAAGAATCATTATCCCCATCTGGCTTCTTCAAATTGTAAGCAATCACTCTCTCAACTGGAGACGTGTGCCGTTGATCCGCTACTGTTCCCGACGACTTTAACCGTTGGCTCTTCACAGATTCTCTTGTCACCGCCTTTGTTGCTGATCCTCTTGACGTTTGATCCTGTCGAGAACTTAGAGGAGTTTCGCGTGGACTCCCTTTGGAACCAGTATTACCGATCACTGTTTTACCACGGCCAGTAATATTTTCCTCGTGAGATTTAGAATTTTGACTAGCGCGGCTTGTTTCTCCGGTTGCACCTCTTGGACTCGATACTCTTTGTCCATCCGGCGTTCTTGGTTTCGTACGATTGTCTTCAAAATTGGTAAATGATCCATTTAAAATCGTCCTACTTGATTCTCTATAGTGATCGTCTCTTTCAACATTGCCCTCAATTAAAACAGCTTCTTTACGACTGTACTTAGCTTTAGATGAGGTAGCTGAGTTGCGAGGGGATGTTTCACCAACAGCATCAACCCGTCCCATAGATCCATCCGCGGTCTTGGGTTTTATTTGACTCGCTTTTGATACATCTGACTTTTCGCGACTAGTCGATTGATTCCTATCGGCTTCGCTTGGATCTACTCTATCAGATGCAGAAGGAATTCCTCGTTTTGGGCTCACTGAATTATTTTCCTCCCCAGATATGTCTGCAGAGATCGCCCTCGGCAGAGTGTCCTTAGATGGAACAGACGACCGAGTTGCTTCTGTATTTGCAATGAGTCCTGACACTTCTAACAATTTGTTTGGATGGACAGATGAGACAGTTGAATTATCTCGCTGGAAGCTTTCCTCGTTTACTTCAATATAGCCGCTTTCCTGTTTTCCTGATGACTTAATACTTGGTGACCTAGACTGTACACTTCCATTTAAGAGGCTTGTCTTGTGTTCGTCAAGTTCACGATTTACCACTGGAGACACTGATTGTATTGGACTATTGTCCTTAGTTCCCGATTGCACGATTGGCGATCTTTTCATTTCTCTTTCGCTAATTCCGTCTGTTGACTTCACATTTGTTGATGAATTGGTCATACTTCTTCGCGACGCATTCCCCATATCGTTTTTAAGAGATTCATTTGAAGGAGTGTGGTCTAATTGACACGATTCGGGAAGTAATGTCGACACAGAACTCGACTCTCTTCCGCTGACTGATACTCTGTCTAATCTAGCAGGAGGTCGACTATCTTCTATGGGACTTCTAATGTGCTCCGACTTTTCGAAAATACTAGAACCTTCTTTTCTTGTGAAATATTCTTGCGGGGATTCCTGTATAACATTCGCAGTGTCTTGATCGTCTGGTTTATCATCGGATCTGCGAGACAAATTTGAGGCCAATCTGTGTTCTCTAGTCTCATGGCTTGACTGTGGTTTGTTATCTCCGTTAGTTTCATTATGTTGGTTGTCGTGAGGAATGACAGGTGAAATGTCAGAACCACGTGACTGATGTTGGCTCTTTCTACTCTCAGATAGTTGCATGTCTGATTGCCGGGACTTTGAAATAGGTCTTGAAGAATCATTATCCCCATCTGGCTTCTTCAAATTGTAAGCAATCACTCTCTCAACTGGAGACGTGTGCCGTTGATCCGCTACTGTTCCCGACGACTTTAACCGTTGGCTCTTCACAGATTCTCTTGTCACCGCCTTTGTTGCTGATCCTCTTGACGTTTGATCCTGTCGAGAACTTAGAGGAGTTTCGCGTGGACTCCCTTTGGAACCAGTATTACCGATCACTGTTTTACCACGGCCAGTAATATTTTCCTCGTGAGATTTAGAATTTTGACTAGCGCGGCTTGTTTCTCCGGTTGCACCTCTTGGACTCGATACTCTTTGTCCATCCGGCGTTCTTGGTTTCGTACGATTGTCTTCAAAATTGGTAAATGATCCATTTAAAATCGTCCTACTTGATTCTCTATAGTGATCGTCTCTTTCAACATTGCCCTCAATTAAAACAGCTTCTTTACGACTGTACTTAGCTTTAGATGAGGTAGCTGAGTTGCGAGGGGATGTTTCACCAACAGCATCAACCCGTCCCATAGATCCATCCGCGGTCTTGGGTTTTATTTGACTCGCTTTTGATACATCTGACTTTTCGCGACTAGTCGATTGATTCCTATCGGCTTCGCTTGGATCTACTCTATCAGATGCAGAAGGAATTCCTCGTTTTGGGCTCACTGAATTATTTTCCTCCCCAGATATGTCTGCAGAGATCGCCCTCGGCAGAGTGTCCTTAGATGGAACAGACGACCGAGTTGCTTCTGTATTTGCAATGAGTCCTGACACTTCTAACAATTTGTTTGGATGGACAGATGAGACAGTTGAATTATCTCGCTGGAAGCTTTCCTCGTTTACTTCAATATAGCCGCTTTCCTGTTTTCCTGATGACTTAATACTTGGTGACCTAGACTGTACACTTCCATTTAAGAGGCTTGTCTTGTGTTCGTCAAGTTCACGATTTACCACTGGAGACACTGATTGTATTGGACTATTGTCCTTAGTTCCCGATTGCACGATTGGCGATCTTTTCATTTCTCTTTCGCTAATTCCGTCTGTTGACTTCACATTTGTTGATGAATTGGTCATACTTCTTCGCGACGCATTCCCCATATCGTTTTTAAGAGATTCATTTGAAGGAGTGTGGTCTAATTCTGCCGTTGAGTCCTGTTCAGCTTTTCTAGACTCTAGCCCATCACGTTTGATGTCAGGTGACATTCGATCTACACCTTGTATTTCACCGATCCCCGCTGTGTTAACCTTCGTAGACGCAGCACTGTGAACAGATTGCATTGACCTTGACTGTCCCCGGATGGCCGTGTCCATGGCTGTTTGGGCAAACGAGGTTCCATGTGTTAATATTTGCTCTTGTACCGTCCTATTCGAGATCTCTCTTTCCACAGCTTCTGCCCGCAATGGAGGCTGTCCATCTTTGCTATGTGGTGTTCCGGTCGTAGAAGATGTATTATCTCCTACAATGGGTGACTGATCTCGTCTGCTCAAAGGTTTTTCTAGAATGTTTGGCAAGTCAGCTTCTATGACCGGAGACTTCTCTTCTGTGTCCGATTGGAATTCTTCTGTAACGGGGACCTCCTCTCTAACCACACCATGCTGATCTCCTGAAATCGCCGTAGAGGATGATGGTCCTGTCGATCGCGCATCGCTTGTTGTCGCTGATGTGGCTTGTTTATTTTCATTTCTCACTGTCCTGTCACGTGGCGCCTCGCCCTCTGCGGTTGAAGGTTTATTTCCGTTATCATGTTGTCTCATTGGAGCTTCACTCTGTGCCTTCTTCTGTAACGAGAACTTCCTCATTAACCACAGCATGCTGATCCTCCGAAGTATGTTAGAAGGTGCTCGTTCTGAGGATGGGGATTCATCTTCACGAACTAGAGGCTGTTTATTTCCTGCGAATGATGGCTCAGGTTTGGATGGCTTAACATCTTCTGGTGGCTCTAAAACATCTCGGATTGAAGGTGAATCAACAAGACCAGGTGTATTTTCTCTTTCGACTGAATTAAGTTCCTCTGCGGACACATTTGCTGGCGATGGATCCTCTACTACGATAACTGGAAGACCTTCTCTTGGTGGATGAGGTGGGTTGCCTTCATGGCTTTTAACTGAATTAAGTTCTCCTGCTGACATATTTGCTGGCGATGGATCCTCTACTACGATAATTGGAAGATCGTCTATGGTCGGATGAGGTGGGTTGCCTTCATGGTTTTGGAGGTTTGGAGGTAACGGTGGTCTTCTTCCTCGTGGGCCACCTCGTGGGAAACCCCTCCCTCGCCCAGGTCCTCGTATTCGTACACGTCCTCGTCCCCTTCCTCTTCCACGCCCTCTGAGACTCGTCCCTCTTCGTATTAAACCTTCTTCACCTAGATGTATTGCATTACCTCCTTCTGTATTTGTCTCGCTTTCTCCGAGCAATGGGTTGCGTGTTTCATCGAGCCCTTCACTTGCAATTTGTGCACTCATATCCTGAATGGATGTATCCGTATCCGAAATATGAAGCTGCGCATTTACTCCACCTCGACCACCAACACGACCACGACCTCTTCCGCGCATACGTCTTCCCCCTCTCCTCCTCATAGCGACTCTTCCTCGTGTGTTGGACAATAAACCTATATCGTATTCTAATGACTGCTCCTCATTGTTTTCATCATTTGGTCCATGAGCCGGTCTCCCAGTTTTGAAAGCTTGATCCCCGTGGTCCACAGTCGGTTCATTGGCATGATGCGCTTCTGATATCGTCAGTTTATCATTATTCTTGTCTGATAGGATGGAGGATTTTGAGTCGGCCCGTTGTAATCCTCTCCTGTGTCCAGGACCCCTGCCTCGTGCACGTCCTCGACCTCTTCCTCTCCGACCACGGTTCACCAATATCGTGGGATCTACATTAGGTGCTATTGAGGCATCTTCTATGACCTGATCAGCTTGCATTTTCTCAACATCTTCGTCACTCACGGCATCATCTGTCTTCGTGCTACCAGCGAGCTGTTTTATTTGTTCTTTTGATCGTTCTTCTAAATCATTTTTATCGCTGTCAGCTGCTTCACCGACATTATGAATTGTTGATACTTCTTTAACCGAAGTAATATTTTCTGTTAGAGATGCAGTAACGACGCCATCCGATTGCTGACGTTCTTCTGTTGTGTTGTCTATAGCGGAAGGATCTGGTTTGGTGTTTGCCTCTCTTCTCCGGCCACGCCCGCGATCACGCTTCCGGCCTCGTTGTTTCTTTCCATTTGAAGATTCCCCTTCGTCCTTTTCGGCATTGTTTACCGGTTGATGATCTCCATCATTTCTTTTATTATCAATTCGTTCTGCATCATCTCTTTGAGTTGTGTCAATTTGATCAGATTTGTCCAAATCTGTATCTGAAACTCTGTTTGCTTTTACAGTGGTCGAAGTTTTTTCGATATCTCCTGAAGCATCCACATCACCGTTGTTGTTCCCCTGATTCACAATTTCTGTTTGGTTACTACTATTTCGTTTGTCAATATCTTTGTCATCCGGTGTTGGTGACCCCTTCCTTCGTCGTCGCCTCTTTCCCCGTCGCTTGCCTTTAATGTTTGGTTCTTTGTTTTCCACTGCAGCTGTGTGTTCTACACCATTCTCGTTGTTTTCCTCTCCAATGTTACCACCTTCATCAGTCATTACTTGTGCTTTATCTTTGTTCACATCTTCCTCATTTTTAGTTGGCTCCTGGTTTTCCTTTACGAAGTCGCCATCTTCAGCCTTTGCACTTTGGATATTCATTTTGTCCCCATTTTCTTTGGCTGGCTTCGGAGACAATTTTTCGCCGGTTTTAAAAGGTATTCGCCCAATTTCTTCGGCATGTGCTTCAACTAATCCAGCCGACTTTACCCTCCGCGTGTTGTCTGGTTCAGGTCTTTCCGTTTTGCCAGGAGGTGCACTTTTATATCTCACATGACTTTCATTGACATCAGGAATCACAGCGCCAGCAGCGTCTTCACCGCTTAGTACAGAAGGATCTGCGACAATCAGTTGCGGATAACCGTGTGCAATTGCTCCTCCTGATTTTATCTTGCGCGTATACCCCGTATCCGTCCATGTTTGGCTTTCTGTTTGATGTGATGGCTCACTTCTTGTTCTTAGTGTAGGGCTGTCCATTAATTGCTTATTCTGGGTCTGTTCAGACTTGATTTCATTCGACTGGATGCTGAGTGTTCTTGATGTGGATGGAGACTTATTTTTTAAATCAAAGTTCATCTTGTCGTCATGAATTGCACGAACGCCTATTATTCCACCTGACTGAATCTTGCGTGTATATCTCGAATCTCTCTCACGTTCTTGCAATGGTTCACTTTTGGATCTCACGTGTGTCTTCTCCTTGGTTTTTGAGGAAGAGTCTTCCTGGGTCGATTGCTCACGATGGGCAGATGGTTTCACAGTCGAAATAATATTTCCTGACTTGTGAGATGATAAAGAATTATTGGGGAATTTAGTATTTGCTGTCTTTTTACCAGAAGCTCCGCGTGCGTCCTTTGCTCCGGCTGATTGAGTCTTTCGGGAGCTGGCTGGTTCCAGTGATGAATACACTTTTGATTTCGACAAAGGTTCACTACCGGATCTGGTCTGGGTATCTTGAAAACTTTGGAAGAGTTCTTCCAGCTTCTCCTGAATGCCAGTTGGTGCATCGTCAATCTTTTGATTCCGAAGATCAGCGGATGGTTTTATAGCTGAATGTGAAGTTGGCAACATCTGCGATGGATCAGAAGTTTTCACGAAAGCAGGAGTTTGCCTTTTAGTTGTTTCCTTGGAAACTTTTATTATTTCTTTTAACGCGGAGGCTGACTGCACATTTCGCGTATTGTATTTGTCAGTGGATGAATCCATGTCAATTTCTTTCGACGGTTCACTTTGGCTTCTTCGATGTGTTGCTCTGCTCTCGGGGGATATATCTTCTAGTGACTTTTCTTGCAACTGAGATGCGTCAACCAAACTTTTCGGATGCGGAAATTTCGCGGATCGTTCATTAGCAGAATTGTTCTGGGCTATTCCGTCGGCTGAATGAATGTTGCGTGTATATCCAAACTCACTGTATAAACTTTTCGCCGTTATGTGAGTTGGTTCACTTCTGGGTCTCCTCTGACCTACGTTAACATCAGCAGGTGGGTCTCCCTCTTTTTGTATTTCATGAGCATCAATTCGTTGGTCTTCAATCATGAGATTCTGAATAGAGCTTGGCTTTTGTTTTTCCACTTCTCTTTCTTGTGATGCTCTCATATCATGTAATGGTGTAACATCATTTGCTTTCAGATTTTTATCTGCAACTTCCCTCAAAATGTCTTTAATTTCTGCCTTCGTTCCTTGTGCTTTTCCACTAGCAGTAGATTTCGCTGCTCCTTTATCTGGACCTACTTCTGATTGTAACTGACTTGATTTCCGCTCTTGTATCTTGTTTTGCTCTCCTGTGATAGCATTCTTTTGAACACGACGTGGGATCTTGCTTGGAAGGTGTTTCGTAATTTTGAGCGTTTCCTTGCGCGTAGATATCGACTTGTTACCGAGTAAAACATCACTCTTTAACCGCAGTCTCTCGTTTGTTTCTTCGGGTATTTGCTCATTCTGCAGTAGTTTAGCCTTTTGATGAATAGAAAGCAGAAATCGAACGGGAGGTTTCTTGCGACTTTTCACCTGTTGAGTAGTGTCTCCTGAAGGATCGCCTGGCAATGAAGATGTTGGATGTGTCTGCATATTTTCTGCCTCCTTGTGTTTACGCAGTGACGACTTTTTCTTTGATTTTGCGTCTTTTGTCTTAGATTTTTCTGAATGTTCTTCCGATAATTGCTTCGACGAAGATACGGTCTGCACGTCATTGTCTGTACTTTCATATTCCGTGTCTGCTGCTTTCCTTTGTTTACGCAGAGATGACTTTTTGTTCAATTTAGAGTCTTTCGGTTTACTTTTTCCTGATTTTTCGGAATTTTCGTCCGGTAAATGCTTAGATGCAGATACTGTCTCCGTGTTATTGGCTTTACTGTTATCGTGTACGTCATGAGTCGCACTTTGTGACGCACCAACATTGACATCACTTTCGGTCGCATGGTCATTCACATTGCCTTGGGGTTCAACGTCATTATTCGTAATACTTGACATAATCTCACCCAATGCGCTTGGGGACTTTACGCTATTTGATCTAGTTCGAGGTTGAACGTCATTAGATGTGACTCGTAAGTTAACCTGATTCGTTGAACTTCGGGACTCGGCGTCATCGGATTTAGATCGGGACTTGATATCATGAGATTCGCCTCGGGACTTCACTTCGTTGACTTCACTTCGGGACTTAACGTCGTTGGTTAAACTTCCAGAATTTACTTCATCGGCCGTAGTTCGAGATTTTATGTCATCTGCGGTAGCTCGGGATTTAATGTCATCGGTGGTAGTTCGAGACTTGACATTAACTTCACTTCGGGACTTATCGTCATTATCTGCACTTCGGGAATTTTCTTCATCGGCCGTTGTTCGGGATTTTATGTCTTCGGCTGTAGTTTGAGACTTAATGTTAACGACCGTAGTTCGAGACTTAGCATCATTGATTGTTATTCGGGACTTAGCTTCATTGACTGTAGTTCGCGATTTCAGGTCATGGGCTGTACTTATGGACTTAAAGTCCCTGGCCGTACTCAGAGGATATTCACTGTCTGTAGGGAGAGTAGACTCGTCGTAGTATGATGACTGACTGAATGTGTAGAATCTGCTGTCAACTTCAAATCCTAGGCTGCTTGTGATCGACTCATCGTCATCAAGATCGAACACGCCTGCGAAGAGCACAGTAGACCCTGGTGTTATTGACGGTGTGACGTCATTATTGATTTCATCGTCATCATCACTGGTCTGATCGAGAGGTGAAGACGTCACAGACGCGCTACGATCTGTGGGGCTTACAACACGTGCCTTTGGTTGATCGTCTGAATCATCCGGGGGTTTTATTGCGGTAATAATCTTTGCATGCATCTTTTTCGACATAACCATTTGACCGATTCCCTCCTCCCGCGAGAGTCCCGACGTTCTTGGCTCCGATGGAGACTCCAATGGGGTACCGTCGACTCTTGCACTTGTACCTCTCTTGGAAGCGTCGTCTGAGACATGTTCACTTCTTCCCGGACTCGCGCTATTGACATGTGTCCGTGCTGCAGTGTCTTTCTCTCCAGCATCTTTATCATCACCCGGCAAAACACTTGGATCTGTTGATTGGCGTGAAGATTTTGAAGATCTACTGCGACCCCTTGAAGTTGCATTTTCCTTCTCAGGCAAATTGTCTGATATGTCTTTAGATGTTCTCGCACTCGTGATTTCAGCATGCTTCATTGAAGGTGTTCCCTCACCGCCCAGTTCTATTTCACCATCTGGTAATGCACTCGGAACTTTCGATTGTTTTGAAGATTTTACCGATGTACTGTGGCTCATTGGAATTGTATCGTCTTTCTTGGGCAACTCATCTGAAGCAGTTTTAGCTTTCCCCGCACTGGTGCCCTTTCCAGTCGTCGGTGAAGATTCGATATCATCTTCCTTTTCTCTACCGTCATCCGGCAGAGCATCATTTGATTGGTGGGAAGACTTAACAGATCTACTATGTTCTCTTGAACTTGCATCCTCTTTCTTAGGCGAATCGTCTAAATTATCTACAGGCGCTCTTACACTAGTGATCTTAGCACCCGTCCTGGGAGATATGCCCTGCTCGTCAAGTTCTGTATCACCATTCTGAATTACGCCGCCATGTACTGATTTATGAGAGGAAGTACGACGACCCGTGTCTGATGCATCTAGAGTTTGATCTTTGATAACACTATCACCCCTCTCACCTGAGAGATCTTCTTTGGGGGAGCTGTCTGATCTCTGTGTCGTTTTAACTTTGCCAGTCGGGAGTTTCTTGTCGTCACTCACATCTGCAACATATAGATCAGGTTCACGTGTTGCATCGTGTTCTTGTTTTGAAGAGGTTCCAAGTTCTTTGTCGTCAGATTCCTGTTTTGGATGCTGGGAGTCGACTGTTTGCCTACTGTTTTTAGATCTCCTGTCTTTCCTTTTTGATCGTTTGGAATCTTTTGTCACGTTTGTATGCTCTTTATGATCACCTTCTTCCGCGGTGCCTAGCTGATCTTTGCTGGACTGTAAATCATCATTAGATTCAAATAGCTGTCCTATGGATATAACCGAAGACTGACTTTTACTTTCTGATTTTCTTTCTTTGTCATGTTCGTTAGCATCGTCCTCCTCTGTGACCCTTTTCCCTGACATGGGTCGAGTGTTTTCGTCAACTTTTTGCTCCGATACCATTTTCCCACTATTCGTTCTAGACTGCTCAGTTTGATGCTCAGCATCATCATGAGATTCCTCTTTACTTGGTTGGATCCTTTCATTGTCTTTACTTTTCCTCTCCTTAACATGGCGCTTTTTCTTTCGGGTTTGTTTTTTATCAACTGCGTTATCCTTACCACTGGTTGCACGGTGGACTGTTGCACTCTCTTCATCCTCTACTAGCTTCTGTTTATCTTGTTCGTCATCAAAAAGTCCACCGATCGAAATAAATGATGATGGACTTTCTGTATGAAGAGCCTCTTCATTGTTCGATATCTCGTTGTTGCCGATTTTCGACTCCGACAAGTTGGTAATTGATGAGGATGCACTGCTTGGAGATGATTTCTCTGTTACTTTACTCTTAACGTCAGGCTCGCGTATTACCTCATCAAACAATCCTCCGAATGAAACAACAGATGAAGGGCTTCGTATTGAATGTTCTTCCTGATTTTCGCTCCCGATTTTTCCTTCACTTTCTGTATCATTGAACAACCCTGCAAAAGAGATGAATGATGCAGGTGACGTCGTAGGTGACTTTCCGTCTTCAATAATCACTGGGCTATCTTTGTTTTCGTCAAATAGTCCCGAAAACGATACGAACGAAGATGGTGTTTTCACTGGAGTATCTTGAAGCGCTTCATGCGCGCTAGTTCCTCTGTCTTCAGCATCGAACAACCTCGCGAATGAAATAAATGAAGACGGACTACCAGTGTGTATTGTTTGACTGTCTCCATCCTCGGCAAACAGCCTTGCCAGTGTGACAATCGACTCAGGACTACCTGCGTTGTTCTTCAGTAGTGCCAACCTCTCAGCTTCCTGTTTGGCAAGCATTTCCGCTTCGGCTTTAGCTTTAATTTCCACTTCTTTCTGTGCCTCTGCCTCTGCTCTCTGTCTGGCTACCTCCAGGTCCTCATTAACCAAGCTGTAAAGCATTTTATCAAAAGCAGAATATTGTTTTTCCTGTCTGAAGAGTTCAATCGGTTCGGTTTCAGAGCCTTGCAGTACCATGTCAAGCAGACCAGCCATATCCGATTTCTTGAACTTTTTGTACTGACGTTGCTCCCTCAAGGCGTCATCTCGTGCGTACAACTGATACTCAAAATATTCATTATGCTTGGAATATTCTTTAGCCTCGGCTCTCTTTGATTTCCTTGTAAGATAGTATTCGTCATCAATTTCAATGCCAATAAGCTTGGGATCTATCTCCGTTGGTTCAGGGTTGTTTGGTCTTGGATCTAGTTTAGGAATGACAATGTCTTTTGCCGCTGGGGTAGGATTTGTTGCCCTATCTGAATCGATTTCAATAGTGTCAAAATTATCTTCAGGTACTAGATCAATTGGTTCAGGTCCTGTGCTTTTCGTTTGTTTGACAGTCCCTTGAATCGTTTCTTCCTCCCCTGTTTCCGTCACCTTCTCGTCTTCTACTCCGTCTTGAATTGTTGCAACCTTTCGGTTCTTTATGGCAGGAGCGGATCTCGTTCTTGCCTTGTTCTTATTAATATCTATTTCAATGTCTTCCCTCACGGGAGGGGGTACTGAAAATGACACTTGCTCACGTTTGTCTAGAACGTCTTCAACAGCAACTGTCGTACCCTTTTGTCTATACAAAGGAGCTGATCTAGACCTCTCGTCAAGTCCTAGTTCCAAGTCCACCGTTACGGGAGGCGGCGCTGAAGTTGAAACGTATTCCCTCCTTACTTGTGAATTATCAACAGCGATTATGGGGACAGTGTCCTCTTCATGATATTCATATCTCATATTTGACGGGGCTGATCTAGGTTTCCCTTCATCGGTCGCCTGCACCACGTCTCTTGTGACTGGAAGTGGCGCTGAAGACGCGGCTCTCTGAGCATGTATACGATTGATAACAGCGTTATCTTTCCAGTCTTTCAGACTACTCGAAGTCTGTTGAAGCGGAGGGCTACTACTCTTCTTTCCAGGCGCTCTGTACGGGGGTACAACTACAGCATGTTCAACTGGCAAGGAATCATTGACTGTCCCGTGTTGATCACCCGGAAGCGCAACCGCTGGAGTCATTTGCTCCTTTCCGGAAGGTATTCTTTTTTCAACGTCGAGTGGTCCAACAGGATGAGCATTGGACTCTTCTATACTAGTTGCGTGGTCGTCCGAATCGTTGACTCTCGTAGGTGTAGCTACTTCTTCCTGTTGGTGTGTTTCCGCAATCTTTTGTTGGGCTTGCGTGTTTTTCGTGTCGATTTGTTCTTTATCTGATTTATTTTCTTTATCATCATCTTTTACTGTAGCTACTGCAGCTGCGACCTGTGGTCCTTGAGGTTCCAATGTCTGTTCCTGGACATTTTTGTCCACATCTTTGACTTTGCTGACATCTTCTTCAACGGTCGTTGTTCGCTCTGATTCTTGAATGCCTTCTCCGTCCACCTCATTATCATTAGTTTGTTTTCCGTCAGCTTCAGCATGTTCACCTTGAGGGGGGCGTTTGGTTGATAGTGGTCTTCCGGGCGGCCCACCCCGACCTCGTCCTCTCCCCCTTATTCCACGCCCTCTAGCACGACCTCGTCCCCTAAACACTCCTCTAGCTCTGCCTCGTCCCCTTCCTCTCAGAGCTACTCCGTCAGGTTTAACTTCATCTGACTCTGTTTTCAAGTCCTCCCCAACATATTTATGATCTTCTCCTTCTGCGGCATCTTTATCCTGTCCTATTTTAGCTTCAGGTACGTCAGTATCGTTTTCTTTAACTCTTGCATCTGACTTTCCCTGATCGTCAACTTTATCGGGTTTCCCCTTTTCAGAGCTTTTGCTTGTTTTCGATTTGTCCAATACCCCCGATTCATCCTTTGGCTTTTCATTAGTCTTATCTGATGAGGCATCTAATGTTGATTGAGTTTTAGGGTCGGTTTCAGTCCCGTCTGCATTATCAATACCCTCCTGAGTTTCCTCTGGGACAGGCGAAGTGGCAACTTTCCTTTTCGCCTTCAAAAGTCTCGCAACAAAACCGGCCACCTTGGTGAATCTTGACTTTTTCACAGGGGGAGTCGAAGGTCTTTCCTCTGTTTTCACACCCTCAGCCGTTTTTAACTTCTTCCTGTCATCGTCATCTTCCCTGCTCCGGGGGCGCTTCAGAGAGACGAGTGAAGCCACGATTGGGGTGTCTGTCTCGGTCAAAGGTCGGGGTGACTGCCGCGGACTCTCTTCCTGGATTGCTTCCATTTGGGGCTGTCTGGCCAGATATCCACCTCTCCTGGCGCCTGCCCGTACGGGAAGTGGTGGCGCTTGTGGCGGGTGTTTGAGGGGTGGAAGCCTTCCGGGAGGACCAGCTCGACCACGTCCCCGTCCCCTTATTCCACGTCCTCTCCCACGACCACGTACACCGCGTCCTCTTCCCCTGCCTCGCCCCCTTCCCCTGAAGCTAGCATTGGGAGGTGGACGTTGAGGGAGTCCCTTCGCAAGGCGCTCTAGCTCATGCTGCCTTGCCGCTTCCTTGATCTGCTCCGCTTCCGCCTTTCGTCGCTCCACTTCCTGTTTCGCTCGCTCCCCCGCCTCTTTCAATCTTTCCTCCAGCTCCTTCTGCTTCCTCTTCCTCTCCTTTCTCTCCCTTTTGCGTCTCTCGAGCTCTTCGATCCATTTCAGACTTTCTTCGCGTCGCTTCAGCTCGGCCGCCCATTCCTCATCAACATCCTCCTCAGGCTGCTTCTCGGCTTCCGCTTTCTCCTGCTTGACAACAGGTGGCGTATTCTCATTTCCTTGGGGTTGGTCTTTCCTTTTCTTCTTCTTCTTCTTCGGGCCGGAAACAAAGGTAAGGGTCTTTAGCTCGACCGGCTCAGTGATCCCGTCGTAATAAGGAGTCTGATTCGCAAGATCTGTGCAATGGAATAAAAGTTACGGACAACAATTAATAATGTATATCAAAGCAACATATTTGAGAGCAAATAACCTTACACATTAATACGATGCCAATTTCAATGTGTTTTCAAGTACATTAACAACTATTACAGTCATACAGTTGCATTGAGATGATTGCTCAAAGATTGCTCTTGCGTACTTCTGTTTGAAGAACTGTACGAAAATTATCCACTATATCCCACATATGTTAATAAGATATATTTAGGACTTACCCCCACAAGGCCGTATCTGCATTTTTGGCGAAATCGAGATTTCGGTATCAAAATGCTCAGAAACATGTGATTTTTACACTAAGCCTTATCTAGTAGAGGTCAGTGGATATATTCCGTATGAATTTAAAGCATTTTGGTTCAATACTTTATATATCCAATTTGTTTCTGAATGGAGTTTCGATCAACAAAAATGCAGATACACTCTTGTGGCACTAGACCCTCGATATCTGTCTTTACTCATTTTCAATCATTTGTAATATTTCTAGCTGATAATCAGGTTTCCTCTATATTTGAAATATTTAAGGGACTTAGTAACAGTGTCTAAATCCTAAAGATTAAATTTGAATTTTAGCGGCTCCCTCATACCTTGTTGTATTTGTAGGCATACTGACAATAAAACAAATGGTACGGATTTTTTTTGTGTGTTTTCAAATTTCCCTTTCGTTATAAAGATATGTACAATTGAAGTGTTCAGTATTCAAAAACTCGGGCGGAGTTTTAGAACCATGTACAAAGTCAATGCAGTGAGTTACTGAATATCACTTTGCATTTTTGCTCGTAACTCGGACATGCACGATCCATTCGACTTGAAATGTTCACACAATACCATGTGGACATAATTATCAGATAACATGAATGTACGTTGCATCAGCCATTCTTTACACGTTGCACATGGCAACCAAGTTACTAGATTCCTTAAACAAATATTTATTTGTTTAAATAATATTCATTTTATTTTATTTTGCATTACTCATTTTAGTAAAATAGCAATGAGGCTTACGTGCAGCTTAAAAAAAGTAGTAATTCTTTTTTTTTCTTCTTCTTCTTTTTGTTGTTGGCAAATGATAATAAGTATGTTGATAGTCCCGTTCTCACTGGCGCAAAGTTCGAAAGTTGCATCGCGATCCAAATTTC
>JAUELG010328609.1:0-14992 GCA_031471515.1 Dendraster excentricus | reverse complement strand
TACAATTTAGCTACCATACAGATTAGGGAAAACCGTGGTCACACCATAGTGTCTGTAACACCCCCACCCACCCCAATGAGGGGGTCATCCAGCTCCGAATCTCCATAGGTCATCTACTTCCCTACAATTTAGCTACCATACAGATTAGGGAAAACCGTGGTCACACCATAGTGTCTGTAACACCCCCACCCACCCCAATGAGGGGGTCATCCAGCTCCGAATCTCCATAGGTCATCTACTTCCCTACAATTTAGCTACCATACAGATTAGGGAAAACCGTGGTCAGACCATAGTGTCCTTTACAATTTAGCTACCATACAGATTAGGGAAAACCGTGGCTATCTTCTGGAAACAAATCCTCTTAGAGACTCAAATTCTCTTGTGCCTAACACCGAAAAGATATGAAAGACCAAGCGGTCATGATAAACGCTTAAAGTTTAGGCATTTTTCTGCCATTTCAAAACTTGAAAATAGGTAAAGAAGGCTTAGTTTTAGCCTCGACTTTTCTTCTAGTTACATTAGCAGGCTTTTTTCTCATTCCAGCTAAAAATACTAGGTATAGGGATAATACGGCAATAAAGATTATAAATCCTATTATAGGGCTTAATTGTGGCATGTAAGGATGGCACATGAATGCTTTCTTTTAATTAACAGTTAAATGCTATTGATTAGCTTCATCCTTTGACCTAAAATTAAGAAGGGTGTTCTTCTCTATACAGTTTTACAAGAAGAGAGAAAACATAAGCTTGGATAAAACAAACAAATAATTCAAACATATTATAACCCACATGAATAAAAAACGCTATGGCTCTAACATGGACAGCTACTACTGCCAAGGCATTTGCAACTAGTCTTATAATAATGTGTCCAGCTCTAATATTTGCGATTAGCCGCACTATTAAGGTTAAAGGTCGAATACACATCCTAATAGTTTCAATTAAAATTAAAAGAGGTATTAAAGGGGCTGGGGCCCCTGAAGGAGCTAAGTGAGCAGCTGATTCCTTTGGGAATTTTATTCACCCAGATAGGATTAAGGCAGTTCAAAAAACAAGTGCTAATGATGCTGCTACCCAGATATTTCTAGTGATTCCATAAACAAATGGGATCATTCCTAAAAGGTTCGAAAGTAATAAGAACCCTATTAGGGAAAAGACAAATAGGGGAAGGCCAGGAAGTCCTTTTTGTTGAGTTTCTCTATTTGTTGAAAGAACTTGTATAAAGATTTTTCTATTTGACTGACCTCAAGAAGTAGATGAGGCAAAAACTGCCGCGGCTACTATAGGAGTTAGTCACAAAATGGTAGATAGTCATCCAATTTGCATACAATCTAGGGCTGAGAATAAATCCGCGCACATATACCTGAGAGATTGAGTCTCAAAACTAAGGCCGAAACTTAGCGCAAATTTCGCTTTCAGGCACTCATAATCTGGGAAATATTATTCTTCTCCTCTACCTCGAAAAGGTAGCGTGGTTTATCCACCACCCAGACGAAGTGCACCTTCCGGTACACTTACTGTGTTACGACTTATCTCATCTTTCAACGAGAGTGACGGGCGATTTGTGCACAACTTTTCTAAGATTCAACCTATATTAATTATAAGATTTACTTTCAAGTCCGGTTTCCTTAACTGCTTTCAAGTTAGTTCCAAAGACTAGCTGTCATTGTAACTCACCTTAAGGCTTTACCATGGGATGCATCATGACCTGTCTTTTTGTTTTGGGACATTTCGAGCTCATCTTAGATGAGCTCTGAAGACGGCGATATACAAACTTTTAGGTAAAGTTGAGTGTTTTGTGGGTTATCATTTATCTGGTAAGTTCCCCTGAAATTTGAAGCTGCCGCCATGTCATTTAAGTTTTAACTGTAAAGTCTTAGTGCTTAGGCCTAAAATTTATATTCTATATAACAGGGTATCTAATCCTGGTTTACTATCAGAATTTGGGCGTTAGATATTGATTAATTTTACCTATATAATAATTTTACCTACTTATATAGGTTGGGTGTTTAGCCAGCCTGATGTTAATAGTTGGATTCTCAGGTATGACCGCGACTGCTGGCACCTGATTAGTCAAATCTCTGGACTTTTGTTAAATTATTATTTCTAATATGGTTTAATGTTTCTTGCTGGGTTAAAATTTAAATTCTTTCAGTAAAAATTAAATATTACAATAAAATTACCATGCTAAGCCTAGTCCTAACAATTAGTTAATCATGACAAAGTTTTGAAAAGGGGTTTATTGTCCATTGTCGGGTTATGAGCCCAATAGCTTAAAAATTTAGCTTACCTGTTCAAGTTCTAACTCAGTCTAAGGCCCCCTCATTTCATTCGTGGAACATGCCGATTAAAAGAATAAATAAAAATCTTCCAAGGCTTATTAGTAAAAGGTATGAAATTTCGTTTGAAAGGGATCTTAAAACGGGAAATAAAAGTGCAATCTCGACGTCAAAAATTAAAAATAGTACAACTAATAAGAAAAAACGAGTTGAAAATGGCGATCGCATTTTCCTTAAAGGATCAAATCCACACTCGAAGGGAGTTAATTTTTCTCTAAAGTCGGAGTAAGAAATGTACCCAGTTGCCATATAAATCATAATTAAGAGGACGGAAAAGATACTAACAAATACAAAAGAAATAATAAACATGTTTGCGATTTGTTAAAGAGATTTACGCAAAGTTGGGAAAGCTCTTCCCTAAAAAGGTTTTCAAAACCCTTGTAATAACAAAAACAATTATAGGTTTATGATTTAATTTGTTAATTTAGATTAAAGGAGTAAATTAAAGTCCTATTTCTATCTAATAAGAATATATGATCAAGCTTCTAACTTGAACGAGGGGGAAATTTCCTCCATTCTTACTAATGATTTGTTTAGTATCTATACTTGGATTTTCTCTTTTGTTCTCTAGCGGGTGATTAAGTCCTATATTTTATTTAGCTGTAGCTATTATATTCTGTATCTTTAACTTAAATAGATATTTTAGATTAGATATTGATATAATTTTTTCTGGGTCTAGGGTGTCTAGCCTAATGGTATTGTTGTCGTGTCTATTATGCTACTTATCGCTAATTTCCAGTTGGGAGTACAAAGCATTTAATGTTTTTAATATAAGTATTCTTGCTTTAGCATTTGTACTTACTTTAGCATTTACTTCCTCTAGGATTCTTGGTTTCTACATTTTTTTTGAGGCCTCGTTAATTCCTACATTGGTGTTAATTATTGGTTGAGGTTACCAGCCAGAGCGTTTACAGGCAGGAAGTTACATAATAATGTATACAGTTTCTGCGTCTTTACCTCTCCTTGTTGTATTACTTTATTACAGGTCTAAAGTGGGAAGAATAGAATTAGTTTTGATAAACTTGTGTTCAAGTCCTTTAAGAGGTTGAGTTCTATTCGGTGTGTTGGGAGCTTTTTTGGTTAAACTTCCGATATACGGTGTGCATTTATGGTTACCAAAGGCTCATGTAGAGGCACCTCTGGCAGGATCCATGATTCTAGCTGGGATTTTGTTAAAGCTAGGGGGTTTTGGAATTTACCAAATAAAATTTGGATTAAATCTCCAACTAGACTCTTTTTCTGTTTTCATTATTTGTCTCAGAATGTGGGGAGGGTTTTTGGCAAGACTGATATGTCTTCGGCAAATAGACATTAAGTCTTTTGTGGCTTATTCTTCTGTGGCTCATATGAGAATTGTTGTAGCTGGCTTGCTCCTAGACTCTAGCTGAGGTGTTTTCAGAAGAGTTGTTACTATGATGGCTCATGGATTTTCATCTTCAGCCATATTTTGTCTAGCATATTTCAGTTATAAGAGAAGATTCACTCGAAACATCCCGTACATGAAAGGCCTTCTTCAGATTTTCCCCATCTTAGGTCTATGGTGATTTGTTTTTTGCTGTATTAACATGGCTTGTCCTCCTACGTTAAATCTGTTGGGCGAGATAGCTGTAGTTCCGGTTCTTTGAAGAGCCAGCTTAAGCTTGGCTCTAGTAATAGGGTTACTGGTTTTCTTTAGAGCTGCTTATAATATGTACTTATATTCATCTTTAAATCATGGTAGATTTAGGGGGTATGTATTTCCGGGGGAAGGTGTAAAAAGATCTATAATCTTATCTTTAATGGCACATTTCTTGCCTTTATTAATTATTTTAAAATCTAGAATTTTTAACTTTTTCTGATTAGAAAATTATTTAAGAAGTACTAATCTAAAAGGAGTTAATCCATCTCTAAGTTACAAAGTTAGCGCTTTATTTTAAGCTATTTTAGAAAGAGCCTCACCAGTAAATTCTTACATAAAGAAACAATCAGACTACATCAACAAAGTGTCAGTATCAAGCTGCTGATAAGAATCCTAAATGGTGCCCTCTATCAAAGTGCAATAGGCCTATTCGGATTAAACAAACTAATAGGAAGGTAGCACCAACTAAGACATGCATACCGTGGAATCCTGTAGCAATAAAAAATGTTGCTCCGTAGACTCTATCCGCTATAGAGAATGAGGTTTCTATGTACTCACCATATTGAAGTCATAGGAAATAAACCCCCAAAGCGACAGTAACAAATAGCCCTTGAAGCCCTCTTTTGTGGTTCCCAGCTTCTAAACTATGGTGCGCTCAGGTAATTCTGACTCCGGAGAGTAGCAACACAGAAGTGTTAAGAAGAGGGACTTGAAATGGGGACAAAACAGCAATACCAACTGGGGGTCATACAGAGCCTAATTCAAGGGTAGGAGCTAATCTTCTATGAAAGAATGCTCAGAAAAAAGTGAAGAATAAACAAACTTCAGAAACAATAAAAAGGATAAACCCTAATTTCAAACCTTTCAGAACTTGGCTTGCATGAAAACCTTGGTAGGTTGATTCACGAACCACGTCTCGTCATCAGAGATAGGCGATGATTGCGGTTGCAACAGTTCCTAAAGTTATAAGAATTATATCTCCCTTCTTAATATATATAACTAAACCAACTGGCATACATAAAATTGCAAATGACGCTAGAATAGGTCATGGACTATATTCAACTAAATGGAAAGGGTGTCCCATATAAAGAAAAATTCTACAGTTTTAATCTAAAGTTGTTCTATTAAAAGAATAAAAAATAGCCGCCGGATGAACGGGTATCATTGATGTTGATAATTATGAGGGATTTTACCTCGCTATTTTAATGTCTTCTGGAAATTTTTTGTTTTTACTCTTAATAATATTAGGGCCACTAGTAGCAGCCTCTTCTTCAAACTGGTTAATCTGTTGAGTAGGAATCGAGTTAAGGTTTTTAGGGCTTATTCCTCTACTCTTTATAGATAACCATCAGTCTAGATTGAGAAAAGAATCGGCTATGAAATATTTTTGTATCCAGGCAGCAGGTAGTGGTGTTTTGCTATGTGGGGGAATTATATTATATATACTTCCAGTTGAATTAGCAAGCGTTGCTAGTTTTGTTTTTATTGTTAGGTTAATGGTTAAGCTAGGTATTTTCCCCTTGCATTTTTGAGTTCCGAGTGTGGTGTCTGGGTTGGGCTGGTTTTCTATATTTTTACTATTAACTTGGCAGAAGGTTCCCCCTTTTCTCTTTATAATAAATTTATTAGATAATATTCCAAGGTTAAGGGAGCCAGTTTTAGTATTAGCAGGGTTAACTGCAATGGTTGGGGCTATAATTGGTCTAAATCAGACGAAGGTTTCACCTATATTGGGGGCCTCCTCGATTTCTCACGGTGGTTGGGCACTAGTTGGGTTAGTGCACGGAGGTTTATGAATTTATTTTTCGCTCTACTGTCTTGTTTTCTTGGTTTTAGTGTGGTTTCTAATTGTAGAAGATGAGAGTCTATGCAGTTTAGGAATTATTTCTCTAAGGGGTCTTCCTCCCTTTTTAATATTTATTGGGAAGTGAAGAGTAGTGAGGATGTCCTTATTTTCAGGTTCTTTAAGATATTGGTATTTGGTTCTTCCCCTCACAAGTTCGATTTTAAGTCTTTTTTTTTATTTAAAATTTTTCTATTCTTTCTATTTAGAACAAGAGTCTAGTTTAAGGGTAAAGTCTAGGATATTTGTATCACTTAGTGTTGTATCTTTCTTTGGGGTCGGGTTCATTTATTTGTTTTAATATCGGTTTGATGACCGAAGTTTAGGTGATAGATTTTTAATCTGTTTATGAGTCTAATGGCTCTCAAACTAGTGCGTTGATTATTCTCAACTAATCATAAGGACATTGGAACCTTATATATTCTTTTGGGGATGTGGTGTGGCCTAGTGGGGACTGGTTTAAGTTTGCTTATTCGTTTTGAATTAGGAACTCCAGGAGCTCTCTTAGGAGATGATCATTTATATAATGTGATTGTCACTGCACATGCCTTTGTAATAATTTTCTTTTTAGTGATGCCAGTTATAATTGGTGGTTTTGGAAATTGAATGGTGCCCTTACTAATTGGAGCCCCGGACATAAGATTTCCTCGTATAAATAACATAAGATTTTGGTTGTTGCCTCCATCTTTTATTCTTCTATTATGTTCAACACTAATAGAAGGAGGTGCTGGGACAGGATGAACTGTGTACCCACCCCTATCGGGTGCTATTGGTCATGGTGGTTGTTCTGTAGACCTAGCTATTTTTTCCCTTCATTTAGCTGGTATATCTTCTCTTTTAGGGGCTATTAACTTTCTAACAACAATTATTAATATGCGGTCTCCAGCTATAACTTTTGATCGTATTGGTTTATTTGTATGGTCTGTTCTTGTAACTGCTTTCCTATTGTTACTAGCATTACCCGTGCTTGCAGGAGCAATTACAATACTGTTAACAGATCGTAATTTTAATACAAGGTTTTTTGACCCTGCAGGAGGCGGGGATCCTTTGCTGTATCAGCATTTGTTTTGGTTCTTTGGGCATCCGGAAGTATATATTTTAATTCTTCCGGGATTTGGCTTAGTTTCTCATATTTTAAGAAACTATACTTCTAAGCCAGCTTTCGGGACCCTAGGTATGATTTATGCAATAATTTCTATCGGGATTTTAGGTTTTATTGTATGAGCTCACCATATGTTTACTGTCGGGATAGATGTAGACACTCGGGCATACTTTACGGCTGCTACTATGGTAATTGCTGTACCTACAGGAATTAAGATTTTTAGGTGGTTAATAACTTTATACGGAAAGCGTGGGCCTTTTGATGCTTCTCTTTATTGGGTATTAGGTTTTATTTTCCTGTTTACTTTAGGAGGGCTAACTGGGATTGTACTATCAAACTCTTCTTTAGATATTGTTTTACATGACACTTACTATGTGGTAGCTCACTTTCACTATGTTTTATCAATAGGGGCTGTGTTTGCCATTTTTGGGGGTTTTATTTATTGATTTCCTATAATAACTGGGTTAACTTTGCATGAGCGTTGAGCTAAAGCTCAATTCTTCATAATATTCACTGCTGTGAATCTGACTTTTTTTCCACAGCATTTTTTAGGGCTGGCAGGAATACCTCGGCGTTACTCAGATTACCCGGACTCTTACTTTAAGTGAAATCAAATTTCTTCTTTTGGTTCTCTGTTCTCCGTTTTCGCTGTAATAATGTTTATTTTCTTATTGTGAGAAGCTTTACAGAGGCAGCGTAGAGTTTTATTTTCTCCAGCACCAGCTATGTCACGAGAGTGGGATGATGTTCTACCTTTAGATTTCCATAGGAATACTGAAAGTTCTGTTTCTTGTTTGTAAAGAGAATAAGAAAGATGAAGTATATTATTTACATCTCAGTTACATTGAGAAGATTCAAGAAAACTTGGCGTCTTTATTAGAATTCTTTACATATTAGGATTAGATATTCCAACCCAAAATTTTTTATTACAGCGATGGAATGAGAGATATATTAAGTATTTTGTTATTCTTACCTTTTGTATAATGGTTAAACCAAAATTAAGTTATTTAATTGTTCCCGAAGTGAGAAGAGCTATTTATTAACTTTTATTAGAATACTAAAAGGCTATGTAGAAATATGGCCTGCAGATTAATAAATAGGAGTGAAATGCTTTCAATTCTCAGGGTATCTGGAAGTCTTTGAAAAGAATTTAGTTCTGAGAAGTTAGACATGAAGTGTTCACATTTTATGTCTTGTAGTATAAAAAATCTAAATATTATCATTTTTAGGGTTAAAATCCTTGATAATTTTTAAAATCTATTAATTAATTTTTTTAAGTTATCTACTTCATAGAAAGACTATTTTAGGAAATTAAACCTTGAAAGGTTAATGTTTAAATTAGTAGTAATTTATAAATTTTGATGAGTTAAAATTAGTTTGGGCTCACAAATTTTTCAAGTATAAAATAGTTAAAAGGAACTCGGCAAATATAAACTTGGACTGTTTAACAAAAACATAGCCATAAGTTATTATTTATGGTTTAACCTGCCCAATGTGAATAAAGTAATAAATGGCCGCGGTACCCTGACCGTGCTAAGGTAGCGTAATCAGTTGGCTTTTAAATGGAGTCAGGTATGAATGGGAAAACCGGGTTTAGCTGTCTCTTAACTACTATCTCGAATTTACTGTCTAAGTGAAAAAGCTTAGAAGTTGAAAAGGGACGAGAAGACCCTTAGAATTTTTTTAAAAGTATTTATTTAATATAACGATTTTGTTGGGGCGACAGAGAAATATATAATAACTTTCTTAAAAAACATGCCGATTATATTAAGCAGGAATAAATTACCTGAGGGATAACAGCATAATTCCATAGATGAGTTTGTGACCTCGATGTTGGACTAGGAAACTAGCAAATTAGCCGTTTGTTGTGTGGGTTCTGTTCGAACTTTAATTCCTACATGATCTGAGTTCAGACCGGCGTAAGCCAGGTCAGATTCTATCTTTTTATATTGTGACTTTAGTACGAAAGGATCGAGTTGCATCATAAATTAAATGATTTAAAATTGACTTGGCAGAATTTAATGCGCCTGATTTAGGATCAGCTTATAATATACAAATATTAGTCGTTACTATACTTTATATAGAAGGTTTGGTTTGCAACTAAATAGAAAGCTTGATGCTTTAGTACCAATCAAAAAGAGTTCTATCAGAATACTAACTTTGGGAGTTAGAGGGTGGCGTATTTAGTCATTTTTGAATTTGAGTGTAATTTTCTCTTTAATGATCTTTATGATGTTTTGTTTTCCCTTATACTATAGTCCTGTAAGGATAGTTGGGGTGTTAATAGTCTTAAGAATTAGGTCAGTAGGGGTTTTATCTTTGTTTGGGAGGTTCTGGTACTCCTATATTTTATTTTTAATTTATGTGGGGGGTTTGCTTGTGCTTTTGATTTATATTTGTTTAGTAAGAAGAAATTTTCCTATTAAGGCGAGAGCTGGGAGAATTTCTATAGCTGGTTTGATGTCTTTGGTGGTTTCTTTTAGTATAAGATGGTGGTACCAGCCCTTGCAATTTTTAGGTCAGAGAGGATGAAATTCAGGAACGAGATTAGTTAGGGGAAGAAATATTTCTATTTTTCTATTCTTAGTAGTGTTGTTGCTAGCTATGCTTCTGGTTGTTGTGCGCGTTTCTGGAGCAGGATTTGCAATTAGAGTTAATGAAAAGTCTTAAAACGTTGAAATTTTCTATATTATTGTTTAGGTACTCCGCTACAATGTTTGGGTTGGGTTATTTATTTCTAAATCTATCTGAAACTCTGATTTTAGAGTTTGAGCTGTTTTCTTTATGTAGTATTCCCTTTACATTTTCTTTAATTCTTGATAAAATTAGTGTTAGTTTTAGTATAGTGGTAACCTTAATTTCGGGGAGGGTGTTTTTTTTCTCAAGTAAGTATATGGAAGAAGACCCCTTCTCAACTCGGTTTATTTGAATTTTGCTTTCTTTTGTGATTTCTATGAATTTTTTGATTTTTTCAGGTTCTATTTTTTTTGTATTACTAGGATGAGATGGGTTGGGGATTACTTCTTTTGCTTTAATTATTTACTATGAGAGAAGGGAATCCCAAATAGCAGGTTTCCAGACTCTCATGATTAACCGTATTGGCGATGTTATTATTGTGTTATCATTTTTCTTATTTTGTTGTAGCGGTCAGTTTACTATTTTTTCTATAAGAGATGAGGTTTATTATTTCTCTGGGGTGGTGAGGTTGCTTTGCATTGCTGCTTTAACTAAAAGAGCTCAGTTTCCGTTCAGTTCATGGCTTCCAGCTGCAATAGCAGCCCCAACTCCGGTTAGGGCTTTAGTTCATTCCTCAACTCTTGTGACTGCAGGTATTTTTTTGATTATTCGATTAAGGTACCAAACCCCCCTTGACCCTAGAATTAGTAAGTTACTTCTTCTCTGTGGTTCTGTAACTTGTTTACTAGGTGGTTGGGCTGCTACTTATGAAAATGACATTAAAAAAGTCATTGCTTTATCTACTCTTAGGCAGCTAGGTGTAATGATATTTAGTTTAGGAATAAATTTCCCGTCTTTAGGGTTATTCCATCTATACACACACGCCTTGTTTAAGGCTCTTCTTTTTTTGGCTGCGGGGCATATTTTAATAATAACATGAGGAAACCAAGATATCCGAAGAATAGGGGGTTTAGGAATGAGGATGCCTTTTACTGCCTTGATATTTACCGTTAGAAGTCTATGTCTAGTGGGGGCTCCTTTTATGAGGGCTTTTTATTCTAAGCATTTAATCTTAGAGTTGATATTGTTCTCCCCTATTAACATTATTAGAGTTCTTTTAATACTAGTGGCAACTTTAATAACAGCCAAATATGTTTTTCGTAGGTTGAAAGGGGTAGTTTGAGGTAAAAGGGGAATCCCTCTTTTATCTGGGTGTACTGATGTGTTTACTTTTCTTCCCGTTATTCTTCTTGGGTTTGGTGCTGTTGTTGGGGGAGAATTCTTGAGTAGAGTAGAGATTTCTAATTTAGAGTTTGTTTTTCTCCCTAGGTCTTACTCTATTTTAATTAATGTTGTTACTGTGGTTGGGATTACTTTAGGTCTTATTGGAACTCAGATAACTTTAAAAAGTTATGAGTTATCCACCATATTTTTTTTAACTCCTCTGGTATACGGCTCACCTAAAGTTTTTTCAAAAATTTTAAGTGTTATGGGTGTACTTGACTATGGTTGATTAGAGCCTTATTTTTTTATTAAAAACAAAATCTACTGAGCAGGAAGAAAACTTAGTGAAGGGGGTGTTTGACCTAACTCTCGTTTATTGTTGATTATTTTGGTTATTATTTTCTTATTTTTATTTGTTTCAGTATTTACTTATTAGAATTTTAACCTGTTTATGTGTAATTTTGGGTGTTGCTTTTTTTACTATTTTAGAGCGGAAGGTCTTAAGATATGCTCAAACCCGTAAAGGCCCTAACAAAGCTGGGATTGCGGGTATTGCTCAACCTCTTGGGGATGCTTTAAAATTGTTTATCAAAGAAAAAGTGATGCCTTATGGAAGTAATGTTTATATGTTTATATTTTCGCCTGTTTTAAGGTTAATATTAGGGCTAGTTCTCTGACATCTTTACCCTAGTTGCTACAGTTATAAGTATGTCTCATGAGGAGTTTTGCTCTTCTTTTGTGTAACCGCTTTAAATGTTTATGGGACTATGTTAGCTGGTTGGGCTTCAAACTCAAAATATGCTTTTCTAGGTGCTTTACGTGCTGCTGCTCAGACTATTTCTTATGAAGTTAGAATACTTTTATTATTGTTGTTCTCTGCTTTTCTTCTAATAACTAGGTCGTGGGACGAGGGGGTGAGAAATGGTTATCCAATTATAATTTTACTCGTTCCAATGGCTTTAGTTTGGTTTACCAGGACAGTTGCTGAGACTAATCGGGCTCCCTTTGATTTTGCTGAGGGAGAATCTGAGCTTGTTTCTGGGTTTAATGTAGAATATAGTGGAGCTTTATTTGCTATAATTTTTCTGGCTGAATACGCTAGAATTTTGTTTATATCTATGGCAACAGCTGTTTGGTTTTTCAGAAGAAGTTTATTTATACCCTTAACTCTGACATTGGAAATCTTAATTGTGTCTATTTTATTTCTGTTAATTCGTGGGGCTTATCCTCGTTATCGTTATGATTTATTAATAATGCTATGTTGAAAATCTTTTTTACCCTTTTCTTTATGTGGGCTGTTTCTAGTTCTGTTGTTAGGCTTGCACTTGTAAATATTTTGATGGCTGAAATTTTAGGCGCTAGATTGTAAATCTATTTATGACTGAAAAGTCTCTTGTATAGGTGAAGTTATAGGTTAAACACAATAAACCATGGGCCTTCAAAGCCTGGAATGATTCGGTCTAACTTCGTTGTTTTTAATTAAAGTTTCCAGAATTGGTATTTTATGTTCGTTGATTGGGTTTGTGAAGCTAAATATACGTATGCTAGGCATGTTGATTAGTTTAGAGGCACTTATGTTAATATTATTAGTATTTTTATATGGGAGGTTGGTAGTTCTAGGCACTAGTTTACATTACTTTCTGGTGCTGTTAACCTTTGCGGCGTGTGAGGCCGCTTTAGGGCTTTCTCTTCTGGTTAGAGTACTCCGGTTACGGGGAAATGATTATGTTTCTTCTTTTAGTTCTCTAAATTTTTATGTATAAGATTCGTCAGTCTAATCCTGTGGAGAGAATATTAGGTCTTCCTAGACCTATAAGATTTTCAATTTGATGAAATGGAGGTTCTATTTTATTAATATTGTTAGGGCTACAAATTTTAAGTGGGTTGTTTTTATCAATACACTACACGGCAGATATAACTAATACCTTTGCATCGGTAATTCACATTATTCGTGACACCCCTGGGGGGTGATTATTTCGGAATCTTCATGCGAATGGAGCTTCTTTGTTTTTTGTTTTTCTTTACGTGCATATTGGTCGGGGCCTCTATTATCAAAGGTATATCACACAACCACACACTTGAATAGTTGGTGTAACTATTTTTCTTGTGAGAATAGGAACTGCTTTTGTGGGTTATGTGCTACCGTGAGGGCAAATATCATTTTGAGGTGCGACTGTAATTACTAATTTAATTTCAGCAATTCCTTATATTGGTCAAAGGGCAGTGGAGTGAGTTTGAGGTGGTTTTTCTGTTGGGCAATCAACTTTAAACCGATTTTTCTCCTTACATTTCTTATTACCTTTTTTGGTAGCTGGGTTGTCAGCGTTACATGTATTGTTTCTTCACGAAAAGGGGTCAACAAATCCTTTAGGAGAGATAAATCATGTTAGTAAGATTCCTTTCCACCCGTATTTTACGTGGAAAGATATTGTCGGTTTTATGGTCGTTTTAATAGGATTCGTTATTCTCGGTTTTTTCTACCCTTTTATTTTAGGTGATCCTGAAAATTTTAATCAAGCAAGGTCTATAGTTACACCGGTCCACATTCAACCTGAATGGTATTTTTTATTTGCTTATGCTATTTTGCGGTGTATTCCTAATAAACTTGGTGGTGTAATTGCTTTAGTTTTTTCAATTGTCATTTTATATTTTTTACCTTTAGGGGCTTCGGGAAAGCTAATGCCTTCATCTTTTACTCCTCCTTACCAAGTTATTTTTTGGAGTTTATTATCTACGTTTGCGATTTTAACCTGGTTAGGGGCTTGTCCTATTGAAGAGCCTTATATTACCTTAGCAGTTCCTATAACTATTTTATATTTTCTTTTCTATGTTCTACTAATTAGAGCGCCTTCTCTTTGATTACAATTAATTAGTCATAATTCAAGGACAATACCAGCTACGGTGTAGTCAGCCTAGTTTATTTAAAATAATAGCTTGTCGAGCTTTAGAAGCAATGTTTTTGTGGCTGATTTTATGGTAAAATAGATAGCTTAAAGTTAAAGCACAACACTGAAGATGTTATTATAGATGAATTTCTTCTGTTTAAAATGAGATTTTGAGGTCAATGTAACCTAATTGATGCCGCATCACCTCTTCAGAGAGAGATGCATTTATTTCATGACCATGCTATGGTTTTGTTATTGGGAATTTTTACATTTGTTGGGTTTTTAGGAGTAAAGTTTGCAGGAAATAGGCTTACTACCCGAACTGTGTTAGAGGCTCAAATATTAGAGACTGTTTGGACTATTCTTCCAGCTTTTTTATTAGTTTGACTGGCTTTACCTTCTTTGCGTCTTTTATATTTACTTGATGAGCAAGCTAGGAGAGGTTTAATTTTAAAGGCCACAGGCCATCAGTGATACTGGAGATATGAAATTCCTCTAAGAGAAAGAGGAAGCTTTGATTCTTACTTAGTTCCTACAGCTGACTTAGAAGTGGGGGAGTATCGTTTATTAGAGGTAGATAATCGTGCTGTTGTTCCTTACCGGATGGAAACTACTGTGATCACAACATCGGCTGATGTACTACATGCTTGGAGATTGCCCTCAATGGCAGTAAAAATAGATGCTGTTCCAGGGCGATTAAATAGTTTTAGAATGTTTGTGGAGAAACCGGGGGTATACTATGGCCAGTGTTCCGAAATTTGTGGGGCTAACCATTCTTTTATACCTATTGTTGTAGAGGCAGTTGACCTAAAGGACTTTATTGAGTTAGAGTTTTAGTTCTCTAGTAAGTATAGTTGTGTACATTTGCCTTCCAAGCAGAAAGTCTATTTAGTTTAGACTAGAGAGCCTCATTAATATTATCTAGGGGTTAGTTTAAATGATAAAATTTTGGTTTGTGGAGCCGAAGATAACAGTGGTTACCTCTAAACCAAATTTTCAAAGTAGTAGTTTAAATTAAAACATTAAGTTGCAATCTTGAAGATAGGTTCGGAAGTCCTTTACTTTTAAAACCCACAATAGTAGTGGATATTTGGTTTAGGACTAAAAGAACTTTTTGGGGTCCATCTACTTCCCTACAATTTAGCTACCATACAGATTAGGGAAAACCGTGGTCACACCATAGTGTCTGTAACACCCCCACCCACCCCAATGAGGGGGTCATCCAGCTCCGAATCTCCATAGGTCATCTACTTCCCTACAATTTAGCTACCATACAGATTAGGGAAAACCGTGGTCACACCATAGTGTC
>JAUELG010324373.1:0-15022 GCA_031471515.1 Dendraster excentricus | reverse complement strand
TTATAAAATATGGGTACGCCACTGAACACGATCACATTGTTTTTTAGTTTAAACTTTATTTTCTGGAAATATATTTTTCTAACGGCCTTTAGATATACGCAAAAGTCCAACGCTCAGTACTTTTGAAAGAAATCTCAAAATCACTTGGTTAGAAAATGGAAAGGGCATATTAGTTGTATTGGTAGGATACACTGACTTTGATCGTTTTCTTTCAAACTTTTTACAAATCTTTCAATTGTCCCTTACAATGAGATCGATATAGGAATAAAGTTTCCAATGTCATTTTCCAATATCTGACACTTTACAGGAATCTTTTTAAAAACCATTCCTTCTCTTACTTTTTGTTATCAAACTTATCGTATTTACATATCTGTAGTCTACGGATTTGACAGTTTGACCTATTAAAAAAAACGTTACCATGGTAACGATATGCTTTACATAAGACGGGCGTATAATAATGGATTCAATATCAAGGGGATATCCTAGTCAAACTTTCGACAATAATGCTCATTAAAATTTTAATTTAGACAAAGGCGGATATTAACTGTTATTACGAGACTTGTTTTGGTTTCAGAAATGTACACTCTGCACCGAATTTCCGATGCTTATTGCATGACTCTATTCATCCTCGATTGTTCATTCGGATATATGCCTGGTGTATGTACAGGGTGTTCCATACTAACCAAATGTACCAAATGTAGTCTGTGGAGTATTTTACACATTGAAGGGTACGTTGAGTTGTGGTAAAGGGGGCGCTACCCATAGGTTCTAATTTTCCCTGAAATAATGAAAAACTTAGTGTAAAATTTCATAGAGCATAATATTTTGATAACATAGCGAACTTTATTTGATAAGAATCCATAAATGTAACTATACTTGTAATAAATGTTGGGCACCAAAAATATGATATAAGTTTTAACCAACCGTTACAATTCGTAAAAAATGCTTCCTCTTTTCAAAAATATTTCAAAAGAAGTGTTTAATAGTTGTTGATTATATCTCTATCTAATCGCAATGCGCACTATTGCACTTTTAAAAAGTTTATACCAATAAGTTAAAAGTTAATGCCATCTTGAGTTTGAACGGCTCCGTATGAATGATAGCAAGATTTTTACTTCACCGATAGTAATTCCTTTCAAGCATGATAGAGTCATAACTATTAGTGTGTAATCTAATGGTAAAGATTTTGGTTCTTTAAATTAAATTTGACCAAAACCATGAAAACTGTACTCTCTGCACATGAACTAAACTTTACTTTAAACATAATCCCTGTGGACAGATCTGATGCTCGGTTATTTTTTCCTTTTACATTTTCTATAATTTATGGTTTTCACGGTTCTCAGTTAGTATCACATTCAAAAGTGCCAATTTTCTGCAACAATCGAGTTGTAATGTTTAAAATTGTTATGCTCATTATAAAAAAATACTTTACGTAGATATATAGTTAAATTTAGTTTTTATCTTGTATAAATTGGTCGTTTTTTTCCCAGGGAATTATGCCGTTTCGCCTTTTCTGGGAACAAAAAACGATACGACAGACGCTGACTAATGATTGCAGTGATTTGGTAAAAACTGCATCTAGATCTAGAATAGATAATTTGTTACTTTAAACAAGGGCGGATATTAAATTTAATTGGAAGAAGAGACTCTTTTGTTTTCCTAAATTAATGGGTACTCTCATAAATTCGCGGCGTATCGACGCAAGCATTCATTGTGTATGATCGTCATGGATATAGACCCATGATACTTGCGCTACGGTTGTACACACGCTTGTTGGGACGCTAGTCTATGTAAGTTAGGGTAATGGTGAGTTAAGTTTAGGTCCCCCTGCACTACAACATGCTACGATCGATTCACACCATGTTATGTTAGCATTTAAGTCGAGAAGGCACAGACGATTTACAATTATGAACTGTAAGCATATTGGTTTAAATCACTAAGCAATGCTGCAATTAAAAACAATGTACGGTAAAACAATATTTGATAAGATGGTTAATAAACCTTCATAAATAGCCAAATAAAAACATGTCACATGTCACAGTGTAGTTCGTCATATCACTACTAACACCATGGTCACAGAATGTCACAGTGTAGTCACATCATATCATAACACTGTGGTCACACCATGTCACAGGGTGGTTATATCATGTCACATACAAATTCGTGAGGACATGCAATTTCAATGACAGAATAAACTTTATTTGGTCGAAATCGACCCAGAAACGGCTGAAATAATAATAAATATATTTAATCTTATAACTATTGGGGGCCCAAATAATTAGATGTCTTTTCAAACAAACAAAAATGCTTTCACTTTTTAATTAACTTTCAAAATGGTTTTTTTATTATTTGATGATGATCTTCTATTTAATCATTATTTCAATCAAACATCACATGCATAATTTTGTATGGAAAATGGTTTAAACTGATGTCTTTTTAAAAGCGCCCTCTTGTGTTCAAAATGGCTATTTTTGAATAATAACATGCTTTTTACTTAGTCACTTTGCAAGTTTCTATACTTTTCGAGCATGGTGGAGTTATTACTATTAGTTTATAAGGTTACTTTCCAGGTTTGGTTATTAAAGTTCAGCCTTACCAAAACTAAACTACGCCTGCAAAGAACTGAATACAATTTACAATACAAATCGTTAACAAATCGTTATCAAGAGCCACAATCAATTGTGTAATAAAGTTAATATGGCTTATAAGTTCTAGATGGCACAAACTATTTACGATCATATAATTAAAATCATAACAAGTTAATATTGTCAGTTAAATCACAACAAATCTGCATATATACATTTGAATTTAAATGGAAACTCCCCTATAAATGATATATTCAGTGATAATTACATGTTATTTCAATTACCAACAAACCGAGCCCGAATCAATAAAACAAACGCCATTAACTCATCCTGTCTTCAGTCCACATTATTCACAATCAATTTGAAAACAAGTCAACATATTGGCCTGAATTTTCATCTGTGGCCCAACAAAGACAGAGACTACGGGAAATAAACTAGAATAACCATTTTGCAAATCCAGTCAATAATTATAATCAAGAGTTTGGCTAATAAGTACCACAACAATGGGCCCTTTTCAGTCATTTTATAACCGGTCGCCAGCAAAGCAATGTCCAGGATGATCCAGGAGGCACCTTGGCTGATAACCGACTATAGTATGACTAAATTCTAAAGGGCAAACTGTCCTGATGCCTACAATCAAATCCGGGGCATTGACTTGATAATCAAATGAAACAATAACCGTATCTCCGGGGTCAATTGCGACAGTTCAGTAAAGCCGGGGAATTTAGTTTTGGTAGAGAGGGCGCTGCTCATCGCAATATTTTTGTGAGGTAATGACAATTGGAGTGTCGAATTTAAGATTTAGTAAGATGTAATTTTAATGGCAGAATACATTTTGTTTGGTAAAAATTGACCTAGAAACTGTACCGATGAAACATCAATAAATATATCTGATCTAATTACTATTTAGGGCCCAAAAGATCTGATGTTTTTTCCAAAAAAAAAAATAAATGCTTGCACTTTTTTCAAATTTTTGAAAATTAGTTGTTCAATTATTTGTTGTTGATCTTTATATTTAATCCTTATTTCAATTGAACATACCATGCATATTTTTCTGTGTGGAAAATGGTTGAAATCGATGCCTTGTAGGAAGCGCCCTCTTGTGTTAAAAATAGCTCTTTTTGAATGATAAGGTGCTTTTTCTTTAGTCGTTTGAAATTGTATACATCTTTTGAGCATGGTGGAGTTATTACTATTAGCTTATAGTGTCCAGGTTATGTTACTAAAGTTCAGCCTTACCGAAACAAAACTACATCTTTAACCGTAGTCTCTGCTTTTGTTTTAGGCCGGACAAAAGTTGAGCAACTGATGATATTATGGGTTATCGAGTTGAATCACTTCGATCATGTAGAAAGTTTAAAACTTCATAGGAAACTTTTTTATCGCTAAATTGTCAAATGATAATCATTACTTGTTAAAAACGCCTGCATAAAATGTCAAGTTTGGTTAAATGCGAAATTTGTTATGGCATTATTCAAGTCTACAAGCGCTGCTTATTAAAATTTCTACAATAAAGTAGTTTGAGAATTAAATATATTTTTGTAAAATCCTTTTAAATCTGTAAATTGCAAATGTGCAATTTATCGGAAACTTACGGTTGATAATATATTACAAAAGAATAAGCCATGTTACAAAGTAATACCTACATGATCTACCACGATCGGGAACATGCCAAAGTATTTTAGTCTAGATCATATGTACAGCAAAACATATTTAGTTTACCAAGTCAGTATACATATTAACATGAAGTTAACAGAAGTTATATGTTTGATAAAACATGCAGTGAAGCTTTTAGTCAGTGACTAAATAGAATCAATGATATTCCATTATGTTCAAACATTATTTCAATTTAGGAGGCTCAGGTTAAATACAGTAATTGTGTTCATGAAATAAAAAAAAGTTTTGCTAATTTATAAATACTTTGAAATTTGTACATTGCATACCCAAACGAAACATCACGATGAATCAACATGTCATTCGGAATATAACTGCACAAAATCCAAATCTGTAATAGACCATTGTGATTTTGGCATTACGATATATTTCATTGATAATTATTCAGCCCACAAGGGTTAATAAACGGCCATGAATTTCATGAACCTTTTACAGTAGTTCGTTATAAAATCTGACGCAAATGTTGGCCATTTAACCAGAAATGCAGCGTTCAGTTTGATACAACTTGCACACATTATGATGACAATTTTGGGAAATATGTGACACTTTATATTTTCACTTTTAAAGGATATAACGAAATTTTGATTAGGATAGCGCAATCCAGTATCTTTCTTAAAATAGTCACGGGGGTATCCTAACTATAAATGCTCAATAAGAACAACGAGCAGCGTCGAAAAGGTCTTTGGCTTGGGACTCGGAGAGCGTTTCATTGTATATACGCAACTCATCGATGAGACCGAAGAAGTAGCTCTTCTTCCCGACGCCAACATCGACACCGTCCTGTCCGATGGTGACGAACGTTGATCGAGTAAGGATCTCCCGGTTGCAACAGTTGTCGGTAGTCTTCACTTTCACTCCATTCAAATAGTCGACCTTGTATCTGCCGTCGAAGGTGGTAACCACGTGGTTCCAGCGGGCCGCAGTCCCGGTTCCTGCTGTACTGAGGTCCTGCTGAAGGCATGACGTCCGCTGGCTGCTTGGATCCGTCAAGGCCATGCACGTCACCACCATCATGTCATTGCCACCTTCAGACCCTTGGGTTTCGATCTCCCAGCTCTCAAGACTTCTACTTTTGTCTCCATTGCTGACGATTATCTGTGTCCAAGTTTCCGATGCATGAGTGCGCTTAAACCAAACGCTCACGCTAAAATGCATTCCCCAGGGGAAGTCCCGGAAGGATTGTACGATAACCTTAGATTTACCGTCGAAAACCGGAGCATGACCGCACATTCCAGCAGTGTACGTCAAAAAACCGCCTATGCTCACGTCCGAGGCGCTAGCGAAGCCAGTACTGTCTGTGACGTCATTCTCGAACTTGAAGAAGGCTATAAGAATGGTTTAATAGAGAATATGGCATTTTTATCACTCAAATTATTTGTAAAGAGGGCTACTTTATTATTCAAGCAAATAAACCACAATGAAATGGATCTAGATGGTTCTATCATACCTTGTTGTATTCGTATTAACAATGGAAACATGGGAACATTGATTTAATTTACCGTTTGCCAAAAGTAAATTAGATTGACGTGTTAGAATGTTTAATTATCCACTGGAAAATTAAAACTGTGTACAAAGTAAGTGCAATGAGTTTGAGAAATTTTTTTTCATTTTTGATAATTACCTGGCCATATTAGATGTATTTAATTAAAAAGAAATGTTTCCACATTATAAAGTTTACATAGCAGATAACTAAAATACAAAGCTTATGAACCCTCACAACTTTTGGCACATTTCAACAACTAGATTCCTTTAACTTGATTAAGAAAACACGTTGACCTGATCGAATACTACTGGCGGACCAGTTTTTCATGTTTTGGCGGGATTATTTATTGAAGTTATTGAAATATTGCATTGTAATTGGTGCTCCCACATAACACTACTTCTATTTGTCATGTTTCAAGCTCACGATTGATTTATAACGTATGATGTGGTACGATTAAACAGAACAATGAAAACATTGTCTAACCTAAGGGACGTGTCTGCTGTAATGATGACAACGTCGTAATCGGCAACATCAAAGTAAGAGAAGCAGACTCAGTCGGTTCGGTCGACGAAGCAGCAGCTGTTGTTCTTATATTCGTGGTTGCTACGGTCGATGTCAGATTGACCGGCGAGACATAATTGGATGTTGCAATCTCCATGGTTGTCGACGTCGAAGTCTGTTTGGACGACGATGCAGAAGCTGATGTCGATGTCTTCGTTGTTACCAGCGTCGAGGTCTGATCGGCTTGCGAGGCGGAAACGGATGTTGGTGTTTCTGTAGTAAGCGACGTCGAAGCCGGATCGGATGACAAGGCAGGAGCTGATGTTGAGGTCTTCGTTGCTATCAGCGTCGAGCGAGAAACTTCAGTAGAGGGTTTGGTGGTTGAGGTAGAAGCTTGCTCTGTAGCTTCCTCTAAAATTAAAATGTATAGAATAAATAGTTAAGGACATGGTAACAAATCTCTACCAAGTTGACAATGTAAGAAGACAGACATACATGTAAGATATCGAAGACAATGGTGAAATCATATATAGAGCGTGTTATGTTGCTTTATTCGTTAAACATGTATTGTAAAACATGATTTTTTGGTGTGTGTTTATTTAGATAATTTACTATGTATTTTGTTACTATTTGTGTTTCAATAGAATTCGTGAATTTGGATTATGTGAAATAACTGTAAATGGAATGAGACAAACATAGATTAGATCATGTGAAATATCTCTACACTAGGTACATAATATGAGTCTCTGTACCTACTGTGCACTTGCACTTGCATTTTAGTAAGTGTTGAACATTTAAGTGGTTGAAAAGTTGTCTTACCCGTAGTACGTGTCTTAAGTGACGAGGACAACGTGGTCATCGGTGACATCGAAGTGGGAAACGTAGACTCGGGACTCGTCAGAATATCCAACGTTGTTTCCGATGTCGAATCGGGCGGCGACGCGGAAGCGGTTGTTGACGTCTTCATGGTTGTCGGCGACAAGTGAACCACTAGAGGTGACGATTTAGCACTGCCTGTAACTTCCCCTAAAACCGAAATAAAATTTAAGGTGCCATTTGATAAAACACTAACATGTTATAAGTACTTTTTTAACAATAGTCTGTAACTTTGTATAACTTTTTCTTTAGGGACCATCATTCTCTCAAGCTTTGCTTATAATGATGGTCCCGTACATATCACTTTATGGTAAAATACACTGCTTGAAACTATATTTATCATGTCTATGTTCCATTATTAATACAATTGCTAAAAGTTGAAATTTTAAAATCTTGTTCGTATTCCTATGTTTTTCTACACCCAAGAAGTGTATTTTCTGTATTATTTTGATTATTCTTTTGTACCATGTGATTATGTTGAAAATAAATAAAATGAAATGAACTTTGAACTTATTAAGACCTAGTCAACAAGATCTTACAATGGCGGTGAACGAGATCCAATCAAGACAAGATATGCTTGTATCGTTGTATGGTTAATATGTCGCTTGCCTTACGATGCAAATTGGAATTTGGCATATATTCTTAAAGACCGCTGTAAAGGTAGTAGAATCAGCAGGAGGCAAACCAGAAGAGGAAGAACAAAATACCAACAATAAACAATACAAAATGATAATAAGATTGACATTTAATAATAGCAATATTTACATTAATAATAATACTAATAATGATACTCATCATCATAATTATAATAATGATAATGATACTAATAATAAGAGGAACAATAATTAGAAGTACAAACAGAGAAAACTTAACGGAGCAGAAGAACAGGACGAAGGAGGTCTGAGCAAATCGATTATAGTGTTTACCTTGTTCGCAGTTGCGCCCGGAAGTCCCTGGTGGACAGTGGCATGTGAATGATGTCATAGTCTCCTCACACCATCCGCTGCTGCATGGGTTACTGGTGCAGTCTGAAAGTGGTACATCGAAATAATCTCAGTGATATTATTTATAACTGGAAGTCTATAGATGCAGCCACCTACAGTAATACATTAATGATTAATGTGATCACATTTTATCAATGTTGCAGTAGCAATCTAGTAATAATTTAAGCAACTTCAATATATAGACAAGTATCATATTGGCGATTGAACATATCTTCGATGGGCTATAATTGAATACAAAATACACAAATTAATTAAAATGTCTACCTATAATCACAGACATGTTGAAACGCTAGGGATCTTACTGCGAGGAGTAGTGGTATCAGGACAGATGGGAAAATCCTTTTTTAATCTTAGTTCTAGATTTGCATACATTCTGGACATGATCTTCTAAGCCAGAAACATTACATAGTACCACCAAAAACTGATCTTTTACCTGGAATTCGACAGATGCGGAACCCCGGAGGGATGCCCAGCCGACTCTGTCGGGCACAAGACCCCACTGCTGGGAGGGGTCGTGGTATCAGCTTCGGGATAGTCTGCACCATCTGGCTTCCTGTTGATAGGTTACCAACTGCAACCTGCCTGCACGGTCGCATGGGGAGGGTGTAGCTAAGCCCGTAGTCATTTCCACAGGTTGAGCTTTCCACGTGGTTGGCTGAGAAATATAAATATTGCGGGATACAACAGGTTCAGAAAGTATTGTGGGAAAATATCATAATAGGTCTTTAGAAGACAATGATTTGTAAATTTTACTGCTCCTGTTAAACCTATAATTTTACTCTTCAAGAGATAAACATTGAAGAGCTCCTGAACTATTTTAAACAAGGCACAATAACTTACTTAAATCTTTTGTACTAATTTTTGTAAGAATTTTTTATATATTTTTTAATATCCACTGGATAATGCTGTTTTATTGTTTTATCGTATCAATTATCGTTGCACAGTTATACGCATAGCTAGGGAATATCACATTTGTTAATGGAATTTCCTATATACGTTATTCAGTATACATGTTGCATTACAGAAATACATGCTTGATCAACCTGTCTTTAATTGTTTTGTACAGTGATTGGATAACTGTACAAATCTTGTAAACATCTGTAAATATCAATCCGTGAAAAACAATTTCATTAAAGAGACTACAAAATACATCGTACTTTGGCACTTATTCCATAGTTGACGACTTGTAAAATAGGCCTGCCGAAAGAAGATATCTTAAACAAAAAACACAGTATTGATTTAAAACTAATTTTCTGATGAAAAATCTCATTTAGCACATATTTACGCCCGACCCACATGTTGGGTCTAGAATCAGAAATGTAATGGACATGTGATTGCCAATTTAATGGCTTACCTCATAGTTCGTTCTTTAGATGACGTCACATTTTTGCAGTTTAAAAGGAGCGTTCCCAGCACAATTATATATTTACTTATTACCCCCAAATTAATTGATTCCACGAGAAATGACTGCCAAATTATTATTCTTAAGGAAGCATTACGTACAGTGAGCAGCATTATGAAAACGTTTGACACTTTAGTTCCTTTCACTAAATTATGGAGAACATAACGTTAGTTTTTTGGGGATGGCTCCTTTTTCATAATCGTTCTGTAGACGCAACTCAACTCAAAACATTTATCTTCTGCATAAGTATTATCGAATGGCTATGAACCGATGATCCAGTTTTACGTTGAATTTATTTTGTTTTAATTGCACATTTATTTTCATTTCCATAAAAATATACATATGAGTAATTGTTATTCATACATTAGGGGAATACATATCGGAAACAGAAGGATTAACTGCGGAGAAAGCTTGTACCATTGTTGACCCCTCATATACTATTTCAATGTAATAGCTAATAAGTTCACTAACACGTTCGTTCGTATATAACTGCAATATGAACTAGATCTAAAAGGGACGCTAATGCAAACCTAATTTGGACGGGAAAGTGCAATTCAATGACAAAGATGGCAGAAAACAGTCACAACTCAAAACTTAGACAATGCCAAGACTGTAGTTGGAGACCAGGATGCATACACTATACAATTAAAATGAAAAGAAGAAGATGAGGGCGAAAATTTGCGCGTAGGAAAATAGGAAAATAAATATGCGTGAGACTGAACAATACAATACATAAAATTTAATTTTGAGTCAGCTACTACAACCTTAGGAAACATAAACAATTGACGATATGACAATTCCATATAGTTTCTTGATAATGTCTAGTTGGGTAAATTAAACTGAGCTTTACAACAAATACGTAACAACAAATGGCCACATACTACTGTGATAACTGAAGCATATTTACCTTATTAAAATATATATTAAGTAACTTATAATAATAAAGAATACGAATGATAAATAAAGAGGAAATAAGTTACAAATCATACAGATAGCCCATAAACCAATAACTACACGCTACACATAAACTAGATACAATATAGAAAAGCTTGTTTGTAACAAAATATTTACCAATAATGAGAAGATTTAATCCAATATATAGCGGAACACCGATCCACCAACAGAGAGCCATGATCTGTGAAATAGAAAGGGAATATCAATAATAACAATAAAAAGGACACTTTAATCTCTACAATAATAATGCATATAAACACTCATATCAACATTAACAATGGTGATATCCATATTAATATACAGCGTGTCATAATAATATAAAAACTAATCATAACAATACTTCAAGCTTATACAGCGCATAATAATCACACACTTACTCGCTACGCCCATGCATAAATATTCTCGGAGAAAACGTAACATTTTGTTCTTATTTCTAAGCAGAATAACTATTAGGCTTGTGAAGAGGTCAGACAGTGCAAATTGGGGTACAATTGTTAAACTTGGCATTCATATTAATATTCCTGGAATCAAAAGAGGAATATTCATCCAACGAGACACTCTGTATCTATGCAAATTATGCCTAATTTACATAATTTATGCAAATGGATTCATGAAAATGGGATATTCTATGAAAATGGTGTTTTTGTTGACATATTTGAAAGAGAACATTTTCTTGGATCAACAGAAGAAAATTCATCCAAAGAAACACTGTTTAAATGCAAGTTGGGCCTAATTTCCATAATGTATGCAAATGAATTTATGAATATGCTGTTTTTTATCATGATATTCGAGCCAATATTGAAGGGAATATATTCCTTACATTAAAAAAAAACAACAAAACAAACAAACAAATCATGCAAAGAGACATAATGTACGTTCATGCAAATTGGGCCTAACTTCCATAATTTATGCAAATTCATTAATGGCAATGGAATATCCATACGAACGGTGTATTGATTAATTGTTTGACAAGTCATATTCTTTGGACCAAAAGAAGAAAATTCATTTTTCTATGTATGCAAATTAGGCTTAATTTCCATAATTTATGCAAAATACCATATTTGAAATAAATTTAGTTTTAATGGAATGCGTGGACGAACATATTCATCGAATGAAGATAATAACATTTATCGAAATACACCTTCTGTATGTATTTAAGTTAGGCCAAATTTCAATCATTTATGCAAATTATTTGATGAAAATGGGATATTTATGAAAAATTGTGTTATTTTTTAGATACTGGGAAGAACATTTTCCCATGTATAAATTTGCATAAACTAAGTAACATTTGATAATTCTCTTTTGATTATTTTCCTTCTCATGATCCAAGGAATATGATCTTTCAAACTGTCAATAAAAACATAATTTTCATATATATTCACTTTCCATGAACACATTTGCATAACTCATAGAAATTAGGCCTAATTTGCATAGATACAGCATGTCTCTTTGGATTATCTTTTTCTTTTGATCTAAGGAAAATATTCCCTCCATTAGCTTGATAAAATCTCCATTTTCATAGATATCTCATTCATCTGAATACATTTGCATAAATTATGGACATTAGGAATAATTTGATTAACTCCAGATCGTCTTTTTTGATAAACGTTCTTCTTTTGATTCAAGGAATACGGTCACTTCAAAATAATTCAATAAATCCTCCATTTTCAGAAATTATCTCATTCCCACTAATAAATTTTAATGAATTATGTAAATTAGGCCAAATTTGCCCAGACACAGAGGGTCTCTTTGGATGAATTTTCCTCTTTTGATTCAAGGAATATGTATGGCAAGTTAAAACTGTGTACCCCAAATTGCAGTGAACGCCCATATGTTGGGTTCTTAACTAGCTGTATAATTTCGTCTCGCCAATATATCCAAATTTTAGTTAGTTAATCCATGTTGCGTGAGCACACATTACATACAAAATAGTCGTATTTTGAAATTCGCAGTAGTAATGCCATCATTTCACATTATTGCGAGTAGGAAAATAAAAAATGCACTATTTTACAATTGTATTTTACCACTTGTGTCAAGAGAAATTCAAATAAATTGAATATCAAACAGCTTTGATTCGTCCACCATGAATAATTATAATGCATTCCGCCACATGTGCGGATGCACAACAATGTACATGCACGCGCAATCGTCTGTGACTTTGATTTGGTCCAGTTTTCTTTAATTGGTGCTCATTCGGCCCTAAAGTAATGAATATCTCTGATTTGTGCACATACGGAACATAAAAACTATGTTAAATATTGTGGATAGATGACATTTTGAAACAATAATTGGTTATGAAATAACGGGCAATTGCTTAGGGGTAAAGTTACTCGTTTGTGCTCGGTTTATTTTCAGAGCCCAATATGATATTTTCTGCAACTTATTCAAACGGGTCTTTGTAATGTTTTTTTTCCAAACAACGCTTCAATATTTACCTTAATTACTCTGTAAAAATATCCTCGTAAAAAAAAAACATCTGCCAATATGTATGTAATGATCTGATTCCATTCCACAGAAATAAGCTGTTTTGAAAATTTTGATGAATATTTTGTATTTGTTTGTACCAATTAAGATGTTCATCATTATGTACGGAGTACATTGTGTTACACGGTTTGCTATAGCATTTTTCTTGGAACAACTCGATCATTTCTAAGGCCAGACAAAAAAAAAATGCACTTTTGTACATCAAATGCGTATTTAGTTGAATTCTAGACATTCGTAAATATCTGTAATACGTCTTTAATGGGATGTTAAATAAATTGTTTAAAATACGACAATACAATAACAAGTCGTCTGCATAAATAGAAGCCACACAACTGCCAACACATCAAGGCAAATCGGTATATAAAGAACACAAAGCAAGGTGACTATGTTTGAACTCTGTGGTGAACCACAATACATCACTTGTCAACCAGACTAAAAGCCATTCACAATAGTACACAGTGCTCGCTCAACCAAGTAATTGCAAAACACTGTAACTACAAAAGCTGCAAACACGTCACACCACCTTAACTTTGATAACAGAGCACCATGATCAACAGATTGACGAACGTTTTATGTAAGTAACATGCAACTATACATACTTATTGTCTATCATCAATACTGTATTACATCTTAAGTGGCACAAAGTCGACGTGGTAGGACGGTTTGGTCAGAACTTACTAATTTGTACTAAATTAATTCTGCGGGAGATAGAAAAATGTATGTTCAATTTATTATTTTGTTTCACTTTTTCTTTTATTGACAACATAAACGTGGGCCTAAAAAGAGCAATATTTTGCTGAATTGATGAATCAGATATAATAGTGAGAATAATACATTCATACAGCGCACCTACTATAAATATTAACTCCACTGCGCTTATAAAAAGCTCGTGTTTATGTGAATAAAAACAAACAAAATCAGATCCTAAAACAAAAATTTTGATGGAAAGGCCTGCTTAAACCAATGTGTTTTTACCGTAGACTTAAATATATCAATATATTTTGTTATTGATTTATGAATACATGTAAATGGGTGAATTATTTTATGAAAACCTGTCGGTATACACTGTTGATCATAATGCTGGATTTTTGTTTTAGATTCAGCTTCGTTCATTTTCCCTAGTTTGTGCTCTAATGAACCTTTTTGTACCAAAAGGAATGATTTTTGTAATGTTTCCAAACTACAAATATACAACAAATGGCTGCATTTAAAATGGCTGTTTAAGCTTTGAAAGGTAGCCCCTTTAGTGATTTGCTCATTCATTCTCCAAAGCGTATGTCCAACATGTCATCGCTATGGGTCATAACTCAGAGTAGGCTGTACAATTTTCAACCAAAATTAGCACAGAGGCCCCTAGGCTAAACGCCTTCCAGCGCCATTGAAAACACGCCAAACGATATTACAAGATGATATAACACTATAGTGTCCAGGTAGAAATATTCTGGGCCCCTAGTCCAAGGACGTCCGGTAAATCTCGGTTGCATGGTACGGGGTGGACACATGGTAGCTCGTCTTGCTCGATGAGCATGTTAGAGAGATCTCTGATATACCATTTGGAGAAAGGCGTTGATTCCATGGCATTTTGTCACAGATGGCGAAGGCTCCTTTTTGGTATTTCAGGTTTCTACCACAAAGGTTAAGCAATTTGCAATAATTCATGTTGGTGTTCAATCGTTTTGGTCCTAGTGATTCCCGCGACGTTAATTTACCCTCATTTCGATGACGTTAGATGGTTTTACAGACCGTTACCTGCGATGTTTCAACGTGGTGATAGGCGCCCATGAGCCCTACAATGTTGCATAGTGTACTTGTTTATTTAATTTGTAATAATTAGAACTAATTAATTATGCGAAAATTGCATTTCTTCATTTTTTTGGAATTTTATTTGTATTTGTTTTATTTTCTTTAACGTAATAAAATATTAACCATTATTAAAGCATTTGTAGCCTAAAATTACAGGGGTAGTTTAGTTTTGGTAAGACTGAACTTAAGTAACCAAACCTGGACAATAACCTTAAAAACTAATAGTAATAACTCCACCATGCTCGAAAAGTATACA
>JAUELG010322293.1:0-15027 GCA_031471515.1 Dendraster excentricus | reverse complement strand
ATAATACATGTATGTCAGAGTGAAATCTATGAAATCTATAGAATCAAGCATACATATTGTATACACTTATGAAAAAAAGTGAGGGGGACAATCCCCCCCACTTTCAAAAGTGTGGGGGACATGTCCCCCCCGTCCCCCGCCTGTTGACGCCCATGCTTATAACCACTTAATCTGACATATAACCACTATATAACCACTAATCTGACCTATAACCAACAAATTAGGGTTAGTGTTAGGTTATGTTAGTGTATACAGTAAAGCATGTGGTGGGGCCTAATACACGAGTATGCCATAAATACTCAACACACCCCTACCCCTCCCCCCAAAAAGCTAACAAACAAATTACAAAACAATACAACGTACAAACATCAATAAACAAACCAAAAATATCACCAAAAAAAGTTCGACCTGTGTAGAACAATATGTCAGCAAAAAGTTACACGTAGACAAGTCCAATGGAGTGGTAACTGCCTCGACAACTGCATTTGTATAGTATTTGCAAATTCATCATGCTCATGACACAGCTTGATTTATTACAACATATAATATCAATATTTTCCTTTGCACATAATTTTCTTTTATCATATTTGTAATCATTATGATCATCATTATTAAGTGGCTTATCATCACATTCATGTAATATACATTTCATATATATTTCATACATATTTCACCTTCTTGTTATCCTTTCCTTTTTTCCATCTTTCTCTAATGACCATCGCCATGATTGCAAGTCATATCATATTTATATCAAGTTTTAATGGTGTATCAATTCAAGAGAAATATAATGGCCCATATTTTGATAGACAATTTTAGCCAAGCTAATTTTCGCAATTATATAAAGAACCCTGTGACCTCTAACATGATTACAAAATAGTTCATCAGCACCTCGAGATGTTACCAAGTTTGATGTTGATGTATTGGTTCTTGAGTTATGTTGATCACAAGTTATTTTTGCACACATGATAAGCCATGTGACCTTTGACCTCATAACCCTCATAACATCTAATATCTTTATAAGCATCTCAGAATAAAAGCAGTTTGATAGCAATTTGTGGACAGGTTCTTGAGACATTCCAATGTCTGAATACGTGTTAATTTTCGCGGTGGTTTTATTTTTGCGAGTCAATTATCATGAAAATTTCCTCTTTGGTTCATGTACCGTCACACGAATAAAAGCACCACTAAAATCGTGAAAAATAGCACTCGCAAATTGTGAGATCTACTAAAAAATCGCGAAAATATTGGCGTATACAGTACAAGAATAGGAAAGGCAGGCAGACAGATAACCCCAAAGTCCAAACAAATTTTGTATAAAGCCAACCATGTTTCCGCAAGCAACAAGTGAACATAATGGCTGTAATCTAAACATATTTTGATGGCTTAGAGCCATAAGGCCGTATCTGAATTTTTGGCAAAATTTTGATTTCTGTATCAAAATGCTCAGAAAAATGTGAGGCTTTTCAGGGACATAAAGCCTTATCAGCAGTAATTCCATTTTGTTTTTTATAATTCTTTTTTATCTGTATTTTTCAAAACATTTATTCCGGTTACCTGTATACGAAAATCTGAATCCGGTAACCAAATTCACTGTTGGATATCCGACAGATAACCGTTTCACTACAGACTTAATTTGTATCACTCTTTTAGTTAAAAACTGCCTTCATATATTAAAACCTTGTTTTCTCAAAATGGCCGAAATGCAGATACAGCCTTGTGGCTCTAAACCCTGAATATTTTGCTCATACTCCTTTTTCTCTGACACGAACACTGACAAACAATAAGATCAAATGCTTTCCATATGGCTTATTTTGTAAAATCTCAATACAATTTTATTTCTCTTAAACCAGCATCTTTTCCACACACAAAATATACAAAATCTTCTAAAAATCATTCATTTTCAACAGCATGTGTTTGTGTTTAATGATAATTTTAAGGCAAGATATACAAAACTAATTCAGCATGATAATGGAATAACAAAAACAAAAATTCTTTAAATTTCACTATATATTCAGAATGCCAGACTATATGAAACAGCTTGGCTGCATATGACAAAATTTCTCAATCAAACAAGACAAGCCTTCACCATAAAATGCCTCTGAATTAATAAGCACCATTTGATGATCATTTTCATTTAGTATTGACCCAACCCAACCTCATTCCTTCCATTTTGAATCACGTAAATGTATCATAGACAATGGAGAATGAAATTATTACATCAATGAGATTAACTGATCCTCTCTTATAACACTTGAAATATCTGCCACTTGTAGAAATGATGTTTTGATACATTGATTGTCCTGGGTTTCATCTAAAAATTAGCCATATTCACAAAGGAGGTTTGTACAGTCCTTGGTCTAAACCATGGTTTACATCTATGGAATGCCATACTTCTGGATTGTGGTCCTGGGACTTGTCTCCTGAAAGAGTCTTAGCTGTAAAGGTTGTTAGGTGCGGAGTTAAGGTGCAATTATCTCTGAGTTCTCAGAGTTATCTCTGAGCTCAAGCCTTTTAATTCAAAATGGCGATCTATGTGAAACGCCGAGACAATTGTACCCTAGCTATGTGCCAGACAAAGTACACAGCTAAGACTCTTTCATAAAACAAGCCCCTGGATTTAATCAGAACAATAAATAAATATTTCTTTGTGGATATGAACTGAAATAGTTAATACATTTCTAAAAAATACTACATATAAAAAAGTGATTTCCTACAGAAATAGATCTGTTAGGATGGGCATATCTCAGACAATACTCAACAGATTAGACTGATTTTCAACATTTGGACACATTTTGTATGCTCTTTCAGAACAGGGAGCTCGAAATTAGGACGTTCTACTAATAGGTTGTAAATGATGTCACACTTGATCACCAATAAGGTTTTCTTTTCAAACAAACATAATTCTTACAAAGTTAAAAAGTAAAAAATTTATGAATGTAATAGGACTTTTAAAATCACACAAATATTTTAAATATGAAATGGATCTAGTAACTTGATTGATATACTGCGCCAAATGTCACATTAAATGAATGTTATAAAACCAAGGAAAAGATAAATCAAAAAGTGATATTCATTATTTCATTGCACTGACTTTGCATACAATTATAACCTTCCAGTAGATAATAAAAAATTTGATAACTTCAATCTTATATATGAATACAACAAGGTATGAGAGAACCATTGTAGTTGTAAGTTTTGCGGAATTGGACAATGTTCAAATGTAGATCCAGTGATAATGACAAGAATTTACCCTTGATATCAATAATTAACTTAACATTGTAACAATACAAAACACATTTATTGAAGAACAAAACTAATCAGCAATTTTCAAGCAATTATTATTTTCATTGAAAAGTCAATGAGGCATTGACAATGAGACATTGAAAAAACAATGAGGCATAGTATTTCCACTTTTTTTCATATAGCAACAGATCACATTTTTACTCTTCAGTCTAATATCAAATAATACTGATGAACACATCTCTAACAATATCATTGATTTGGCACGCAGCTTTCTGCTGAAGACATGCAACAGTAAATACTGGATTTAATACATTCTTTGAAATTTGGTTTTCCAAGAAAAAAACTGTTAATCAGAAACCAGTGTGTTGGTTGAAGGTATTCATCAATGCGTACTCCCAACAGTGGATTTCATTTCACCGATTCAATCTGTGCAATGTTTCATTTGCAAATAGCTGGTCTTGCACCCAAAATGGTACAGATTTGAGCTACTTTCTACCTGATGCAGGCAGTCAAAAGCTTTTAAAAAAATCTGTACCATACAACTCCGCAAAATTACTTGACACTAGTCTTCAACCACCGATTTCATTTCAGTCTGTGTTACATTTTCGTCTGGTATAAGCTGGTCATCTTGCTCACCAGTCGGTGTGGGAAAGTCAAAAGCCGTGACTCCTGTCTGGCTCGTATTACTGCACGTACTGGCGCAGGGAGTCGACACCTCTTCCTCCGTCATAACCTCTGACCCCATCTCATCATTCCCCGCATTGCAGGGGGTCTTCTCCGAGGGCGAGTCCTCTTGGCTGCCCTGCTTCTTGATCTGGATCTCCAGCCCCTTGCCCTTGGGTCCCGAAGAACCAACTGGACCAGCAGATCCAGTCAGTCCCGAATCATCCCCACCACAACTCGCACCACTGCCACTCCTTGCAACTCCAGCCCGGTCTAACCCACATGAGGGAATGGTCCCCACGACAAAGTCCTTGCCACTGATATCGGGCATCGGCGTCAGCTTGATGTCGTCCCCGTGTTCGTCCTGCATCTCGGTGCTCCCGTGGCTCTCGTCGCTGGCGAAGTAGCCGTCGTGGCGGTCGGCCTCCTCTTGGTTTGGAGGCTCCTCCTGCTCCGAGCCCCCCTGAGCCACCTGGTTACACTTGATGCTCTCCAGCAGCAGGTTGAAGTCAAAGTGCTTGGTGGAGCTCTCGGTGGGCGACGGCAGCGCGCTGGATACGTTGGACGAAGGGTTGCTGGCCGACCGGCTAGATAGGAAATTAATAACCGTAATGATATTTACATTATGATACTGTATTTCATGAACAGAGTGTATCATGCCTACTGGAATTATACTGCAGGGCTCTTTGCATGGGTGCAGTAATAATTTATGCAACAGTGCAAGTAGATTTTCAAACTGACAGAGACAGAATATGATGATAAATTGGATTTTCATTTGTTGATTTTAAATAAATGAGATAAAACTATTTATACTGACCAGGCCCTGTATAAGAATAAAATTGATAATATTTTTTATAAAAAAGAGAACAGCTGGCTTATTCCTCAATTCAATTTATGATTGTACAAATTGATTTGTGAAACAATTTTGCAGGCAAAATTAGAAAAATCACACACAATAACAATGCAAATATAGAGTGTAGTATATGTTCTTACCTATATGAGTATGTGGAGCTATCTGATTCACGGCCAGGCAGGCAGAATGGCTTGACACGCTGTGGTGTGTAGGTGTTGATGTGCATGTTGCTTCGCGGCGTGTGGCACTCAGGAGTAGACGGGCCGTCGCGGGTGATGTGTTCCAGAAAGTCGTCAAACTGTCGCAAAGAGAGGCTGTTGTGCAGGGTCTCCAACGCACGGATGGACGAAACTTGAATGTGGTGTTCCATACCTGCAAGAGGCAAGAAAAAGAGCATACAATTCATAATGATGTTTCTGCATTTATATAATATGTACATCTGTCTATTCGGAAACTTATGAAGGATGCTTCCATACATTTATCCCGCTAAAAATGTCTTAACATTTAATACATTTAATTCAGTGTTAAAAATTAGTTCAATTCACATCCAATTGCCTGCAGGTAACTAACAAATCATTTAATAAACTGAAATTTTGATTATTTTATAACTTTTCTCTTCTTTAACAGACATAACATGACATGAGGGATATTAATATGGCATACATCATCATAATCATCATCATCATAATCATCATCATCATCACCATCACCATCACCATTATCATCACTATCACCATCACCATCACCATACCATCATCACCATCATCATCATCACCATCATCACCATCATCATCATCATCGACATCATCATTACCTTGGTGAGCGGCAGAGTAGGCAGACGCTCTCCTCATCAGGATGTCATTGTTGAAGAACCAGTTTGGATCGCAGAGTTCAGGAGCACTCTTCACGCCCGGTAGCGATGTCTCACTGGGTAAATGAAGGTTGTCCTCTCCTAAAAGGAAACGAAAAACAATGGAATTTAATGACTTCATTATAATTCAAACCAATGCAAATACACAAAACTAATCAGCAGATGCTCCCCTGAGCAGAATGTTGTTGTTCAAGAACTAGTTCGGTTAAAGAGTTATAGAGCACTCTTTACGCTTGGTTGCAAAGACTCATCAAGAGGATGGAAGCTCTCTTCTAAAGGGAAACAATCAACAATCATATTTAGTGATTTCATTGAAATTCAAACTGATGCAAATAGTGCAAAATAAAAACATAATAACAGTGTGAAGCATTTAGAGATATTAATACATTTGATAAGGTGCTATATAAAAAGAACCTATTACTATTCTTCTTAATCAGTCTCACCTTTCTTTTCTGATTCACTGGGAACGCCTTCCAGAATACCAGCCATGGTGGGGGCGTTCGAGGGCATCATAAAGGGCGGGGTACCAACAGGCTTGCTGAACTCTTGTGCCTTCTGCTGCACCGGCGGCTTGATGTTGATCGGAGGGATCTTCAGGAAAGGTTGAGCTCCTGCTCCTCCACAACAGGTGCTGCTGCCCACTGCTCCTCCTCCTCCCTTTACCCCTCCTCCTCCTCCTCCTCCTCTTGATCTTCCACTGGGACCCCCTGCAGTGAAGGGTCGTCCTAGCCCCCTGCTCTCCCCAGAGGACCGCTGCTGATGCCCTCCCTCCATCATGTCAGCCGAGATGAGAGTCTCGTCAAATATCGTCTCCTCCTCTGACGAGTTGATGCAACTTGATGTGGCCTCGTCTTCAGAATTGTTCTCGAGGGGAGATGCGTTGCCCTGTAAATATTACAGCAAGAACATTAGTTTGCATTTACCATGGAGCTGCAAGAACACAAACTGTAATTTACTTTCGTCTTTGTAACTAAACATATGTAAAATATGTAAATAATTTTGATTTCTATGTTGCTAATGCCAATACAAAACAGACTGATAATAGAAGTATATATATCTATAGAAGAATGAAATTTGTTTGTAAAAGTTAAATTTTCATTTAAATATTTCTGATTTACTTTAATCAAATAGTGAGGTATGTTTAATTTATATTCACACCTATGCTTAGGAATCATCACAGACTACGTTAATGAACATATGTCATCAACCTTCAGTCATCTTTTGCTCAGAATGCTTCCCAAAATGCCATATGGCTGCCACAATTCATTGCTCCCAAGGAAGCAGAAAGCGCACATCATGCGCAGACAGAATGTGAGTGTGTGTCTGATGACTGGTTAACTTGTGCACAGATGATTTTTAATCATATTGGGTGCTATATAAATCAGAAACATTATTATTATAAACATTATCGTCGTTGTAATTATTATTATCATCCATATTAAAATAGCCAAGTAAAACTCGAACTGACCGAGCTGTGGACAGATCTGAAGGGGCAGCATCCTGGGTGCTCCTCATTGTCCTCACAGTCCTTGGCCCCGGGGCTGAAGTGCAGCTCCACCCGGAACCGGTCGTCGGAGTATGGGTCCTTGCTGGGATCCTCATATAACATCAGGACAATCTGAGTCATGTAGTTCAGCTCCTTGATGCCTCCGAGGTATTCACACGAGTTCTGCCAGTTTGGGTCAGCATTTTGCTAGGTATCAACAAAAGAAGGGGAAAAGAGGAACATTTAGATAACTTATTACATGCAGATCGGAACTATTTGACAGATTATGGGTCCTTGACGGGGTCCTCATACAGCATCAGCTCCTTGATGCCTCCGAGATACTCACACAAGTTCTGCCAGTTTGGGTCAACATTTTGCTAGGAATAAACAAGATTTTTTAAACAACATTTTATAATGTCCAACTTGTTTCACTTGAACAGGTCATCAGAAACCAATATTTACTGGGGTCTTCATACAGCATCAGGACCACTTGAGTCATGTAGTCAAGCTCAAGACAGAGACGTTGGGTCAGCATTATGCTAGATGAAACATGAAAACCCACACATTGGAATCGGTCTTTGTTGGGATACTCATATCAGGATCATCAGAAGTTCAGAACAATCTGATCCATGAAGTCTAGAGCTCTTCTTGATTCCGTCAACTAATCGTTCTACACTGTAAGAAACAAAGATACAGATATATATCTATACTTACATCACACAACCCTCCATACCGCAGGCAGGACAGCAGTGAGTGTATGTGGCTCTCGCTGGTGAAGTAGAGTCTCGTGCGCACCTGACGGTCAGGTGACATCACCCCCTTTGAGTAGAGTGGGTTGAGCCGGTAGGTGGTCTCGTCATTACTGTTGATGCGGTGCAGGTCCGATCGAATCTTCTTCAAGAGGGGCGTGCAGATCCCCTTCCCTATCTCCAGCTTGTCATTGGATGTCATGCCGTACTCCTGCAGAAATCACGAACAAGCAAATCAATGGATGTGGATGTGGTGTGGCAAGAGTGGTAAAGCAAGCCTCCATACTAACTTTTTTCTCTACTCGCCCTTTCAGGCAAGTATTTTACAGATTTACTTGCTCCAATATGAAATTTACTTGACGTATTTGATGAGATTAAGATGTACGATATTACATTGTTCTCTCATAAATGAAATACTATTCAGTTGCCTGATTGGATTAGCAAACCAGACAATTTGTGACATTTCACTTGCCTAAAGAAATTGCTAGTGTCAAGCCCTGGGTGAAGCATGTGATCTCTACTCTAGAATGATATCACTGTACAGTGTCCAGAGATAATGATTAATCAGACTGGGTACAAGGCTTACCCTTAGCAGTGGCACAGGTGCTAACGTTAGAATCCTAATATTTGTCACAATTTCAGACATCTTATGTTGAATAGCTTTAGTTGTAATACATTACATATCATCAAACAAGAATTACATAATCTGTGGAAAACACAGAATCACGTTGAGACCCATATTCATCACAAATTGTATACAAGACCTTTTTTTTGAACAGCTATAGTTGTAATACAATGAGAGATAATCAAACAAGTCTTGATATATTCGGTAAAGGCAAATAGAAGCACCTCTCAAACTAACCTGCGGGATGACGAAGTCAGCCAAATTCTCTGCACAGTTGTAGAGATCGTCCATGTGATGGAAGCCTACAGTACGAAGGACAAAGTTGTGTTGCATATCGTATTTGATGCAGTCGTAGATGTCGGGAATCTTTGAGATGTCAAAGTGGCCGTTCTTCTGCTTAAAGTCCTTCTCCAACTTGACCCAGCGGCGCAGCATGAGATCCAGCGTCTCATGGTGGTACAAGACCATGTCTGATGAAGCAAACAACAATATATAGGCAGTTTATGAAATCAGTATTAATCTTCTCTAACTTGACCCAGCGGCGCAGCATGAGATCCAGCGTCTCATGGTGGTACAGGACCATGTCTGATGAAGCAAACAACAATATATAGGCAGTTTATCAAATCAGTATTAATCTTCTCTAACTTGACCCAGCGGCGCAGCATGAGATCCAGTGTCTCATGGTGGTACAGGACCATGTCTGAGAGAAGCAAACAACAATACATAAATCATGTTTATTAAATCAGTATCAAAGCATAATTCTACACACATTGATCAAGTTTGGTATCAGTTAAAACGACCAATCAACTGCACATTGAGATCCAGCATCTTATGGTGGTACAGTACTATGTCTGAAAGAAGCAAACCAATATGCACGATTGGGCATCACGGATTGTGACCAGACCAGGGGGCATGTCAACAGAGAAACGCCATGTAAATTCCAACCTCGCATGCAATGGATACCCGAAACCATTCTTGCATAGAGCCACAAAGTCCCGAAGGGAACGACCAGAACCACCTAAGGAATTCAGATTCAGAACCATCCCACCCTTCATGGATGGTGTTTCGCAAGCACTGAGGCGACTTCTTGAGGCACATGGGATCCAGACTATCTTCAAGTCGGGCACTACTCTCGGATACTACAGGGAAACCCCGTTATAACGAGGTCGCTTATAACGAGGTACCGGTTATAACGAGGAGAATCCTTTCGTCCTGATTGTAAAATTTGTGTTATTGATAATGCCGTTTATAACGAGGTACCGCTTATAACGAGGTAAAATCAATGGTCCCGACTACCTCGTTATAACATGGTTTACCTGTACCAAATGACCGACACGACACTGTAGTGTACAGAATTCTATGTCAAGGCTATGACAAAGTCTACATCAGGGAAACGGGAAGGACTTTCAGTGAAAGACAAACAGAACACAAACAGGACGTAAGACTGAGGCACACTGAATCATTAGCAGTACTCAAATATTCATGGGATGCGGAGCACCGCCCGGACTGGAATGGATCTGATTGGATAACATTGGTATGCACACGGTGTTAAAGAGGCAGTGCAAATCCGTCTACACGAAAATAACTAAAACGGGGACAGCGGCACTGAAATAGAAAACGCAATGATGCTCATCATCTGTCGCCACTTCACAACACAAACCCGTCGCACAGCTCCATTGCCGATCCAGAACGCCGAGGCACCCATCCATCGCACTCCAGTGATGCGACCCAGTGACAACTCCAAGCGTGACGTCATTCAAGCACAACCCACATCAAACAATAGCCGGACTGTAAGCTGTGAGACGAACTGTGACACCATAATGCCAGAACCAATTCAAACTAACTCAACTGTGGCAATACAAGGGTATTACTTGCGTCTACGCAACAAACCTTCATTCAACTAGATAAAGGTCAGCAGGAGCGGCCAAAAGTCGCTGTATTTATACATCCCCTGCATCTTGCATCAACAAATAATTATAAGTAAATATTTTCCCACGATGATCACTATTTTTCATCACAATATGCAATTCATTAAACAAGTATCAATATATCTAGAGAACTTTTCATCATTATGTGTATGGTTCTTGACACAGCAAGGCATAATTCTACATACCATGACAGTAAGTTCAGTATCAATCAAAACCAACCACAAACATCATATCAGATCCAGCATCTCATGGTGGTACAGAACTGTCTAAAAACCAGTAAACAACAATGAATATATGTATATTATTCAACCAGTATTAATCTATATAGCAAGCTATCATTCATTACGGGTATGGTTCTTGACACAGCAAAGGGTCTTTCCATATCATTAAATCAAGGAATCAATCAATCAATCAATCTTAAGGTAACCGTACCTCTCGTGTCAGGATTGTCCATTGTTTCTTTGATCATCTTGGTGTGGTTCTTGATAAACTGATGGACCTTTTCACACATCTTGACTGGGTTTTTGATGAAGGACAAGGAATCCAGCAGGGACTTGCTTCCTGTAGGTGCCAGCTGAAAGAGATATAGAATGTGAAATAATGAACTAACCAATTCAAATCACTATCATTGTTTTCAAATAAAAGCAATTGGATCCCCTTAAATATGTATACACAATCATGGAATGGCTTTTTAAGAACATTTTACAAGTTTCACTTATTCATATTATCCAGTAAAATTTATCTTATAAAGCTTTATTTTCTTTTCCTGCATTGAATGAATAAAGTTTGCTCAAGTTAAATATTGTAAGTAAATGTTACCAATGATTTTACAATCTTACCTCAAAAATATCTTTTGGAGTGAATGTCCTGTCTCTACCAAAAGCATCACACATTTTCTCCTTCACTCTGTTTCAAAGAATGTCCAAAATTGAGAGAGAAATTTTGTGTTAGGCATTGTTGCATCCATTCAAAAAATTGTTATTTTCCACATTATTGAAATGAATTGAAATTAAGAAAACATAATTCTAGTGACTTCATATTACTATAAATATCATAACATTGGAATTGCAACTCATAAACTCACTTTCATGCTTTATGCTGGCACTCTTGATTACCATAGCTTGGAACATGTACCAACCACTGACTGGGGTTAAGGTGGCCGATCAACCTCATATTTCTATAATAATAGAGGACTCGACACTAGCACTTTCTCAATTCCTGGGTAAGTCAACAGTTATGTTAGGCAATTAACATTTCTGTTCTACTATCAAAGAAAAAAAAACACTTATTCAATTCTTATAGAAACAAAGAACAGGTTTGCTTTAGTAGATTGAGCCTCTTAGTGTAATTGATATGTCTTTTGTCTTACATTGACTTTTTCAGGGCAAATTTATTTTCTGTTTGGACAAGTTAAATTTGAAAATTCATGATATGTCTTGCCCAAACCACTTTACCTTCCTTGCACAGTGACAGACTCCTTCTCATGGTCCAGCAGCCCCGATGTGTTCGCACTCTTGACCATCTGCACCAGGATAGGGGTCAACTCTCCCTCTAGAGCAAGCATTCCCTGGTTAGCAAAATAGAATGAAAGAATTAACATCATGGGAAGTCCAATTTCCTTGATTCATCAACTTTTATTTTTTGTTTTGGAGATAATACACAGTTACTGATGTTCACTGTTAAATAAAGTTAAAAGAAAACAACTTAGGTATTCAAAATTTCTGCATCTATATTTATTCATTACAATCCAGACCATTTAAATTTTCAATATGGTCATCTGCACACGTACCTAATCCGATGCACTGATCTATGGGTCATGTCTGCAGGTGCTATGCACCTTTACTTCATCAAAATCCATACAATTTTAGTTTCCATTAATAAAATTGTATATTTTGTTTATATATCACAAGTTGTTCTTATGTGACTTAGTGCATTTTCTTTTTTCAACTTGTGCCCTTTTGTTCTGTTTCATTATGGAGTTTTAAAAATACAATGATTGGTGTTAATTGTTAACAGATGTTCAAAGAGCACCAATTGCAAACTACAAGTATTCAAACCAATCTTATTTTGAATTATGAATACTTTCTCAAAATGAAAAGTACCTTTGTAAATGCAGCTGCAGTCATCTGCACACGACCCTTGTCCAATGCATAGATCTTCAGGTCATGTCTGTAGGTGAAGTGCATCTTCACGTATTCATCAGAAACCTTAAACAGTTGTTTAAATGCCAACAATTTTGCTTGTTTTAGGTAAAGTTAAGTAAATTTTAAGCCCACAACAAAGTATGTTTAATTACCTTTGTAAATGCAGCTGCAGTCATCTGCACACGGCCTTCGTCCGATGCATAGATCTTGAGGTCGTGTCGGTAGGTGCTGTGAAGTCGGAGCAGTCCACATCCAGGGAAACCGGCATAGTCACCTGGGAGAAACAGAAAGGAGAAATACATGTAGTATGGTGAATGAATCCGCAGAGAAAGAAAGACAGTGAGTGAGAAGGAAAGGACATGTGATTCTGTGACAAAACTGTCAAGACAAAAACAATGACAGAAACAGATGGAGTCAGAGATATGTGTAGTGACCCACCTCAGAGGAACAAGAAAAGTTGCCAGTGATGTAGAAGGGTCAACTCTATAGACAGGTTTTTATAAGGATGGAGTCTAAGCATGAGTGTAGTGATCAACCTCAGAGGAACAAGAAAAGTGGCCAACAGGTCTATAGACAGGGTTCGTAACATTGTTTTTTTTTTTTTTTTCTAATTTAAAAAAATCACTTTCGGTGGTCATGTGCAGGTTAGCTGCTACAGATCTAATAGCACTTGTTTTTGATCCTTGCGATTGGGGTCAATATTGAGCACTGTTTTACTAGGATATCAGAAATGGGTCATCAAACTTATGAGATATCATTCATCAGTTACCCCCAAGCTCCCTAGTGATGCATTTATTTCCCGTTTTGTAATTTTCATTTAATGCCAACTTGAAAATGGTCATCTTCGATATTGCCTTTTATTACTACAGAATGAAAAGATGGAAATTAAAAAAAAAAAAACTTAGACATTGCATTTAATTTGTCATTGTTTTTCTATCATTTAACAAAAAAAGTGACCCCCAAAAGGTGGTCAGAACTTAGCTACAAAAAAAACAAAACTAATATGAATTTTCCAAAATATTACATTTCTTGTACTGAAAAGCTTGGAACATGGTGACATGAACAAATGAATGAAATGACAATGTAAGCAGCATCATTTTATTAATACAGTGATCTACATGTATATGCAGCCTCATGCAGCATGCTTCTAGTAATACAGTGGAGTTTTGCAATGTATTCAAATGCAGATCTAGTTCACTACCTACTGGATTGTGTAAGTCCCATACAGTTATTTCAGGAACAACCAGGCAACTGGTACGTAATGGGTTTACAAAAGTTGACACTATAATCCAAAGACTTGCTGAACAAACATCAGCAAATGGTTGGTAACTAGGGTGTACATAATACCATATATGTATAATTTGAATACATTGTAAATCTAGTCTATTCATACTCATGGAATGCACTAATTATGTATGACATGTCAGGTTACTAAAGTATATTCATCATTCAACACTCTCTGTGATAAAAAAAAACAAAATTTCTAAAAAAATAAAATAAAAATAAAACATATAATACAAACATTATGTACTTATTAGGTATAGCCTCTCAATCTCTCAAAAGTAAGGGTGCATTTAAAACCAAACATGAGACCATTTGGGGCATCCGTAGTTGTATTTTAAATATTTCACTAAATATTCTGCAAACTTTTGGAATACATCACACTCAGCAAATACATGATGTATATAAACGTGTAACCACCTCAACAGAAAATGTGTACAGTACATTACGTTTTTTTTTATCACAGCAGAATACTTGTACACAGTACAACCTGCATGCTAACATATACACTTTGTTGTGACAAGACAAATGAAATACAGAACCATGTTTTTTAAATTTTTTTAAAAACTTTTTACAATGAATTGTTCTATCATTCAAGTCCTGACAAATTTAACTAATTTCAAGTACCAAATAGTAAATCCCTAATTTAGATTTATAAAAGAGTTATCAATAATCCCTGTACTTTATGTGAATGTGTTTAACATCTAACCTATGTGTAAAGGTGATGTTGATATGAAAACATATATAGATACTAAATAAAATAAAATGTCACTATAAATAAATAATGGGTAGACAAATTAACAGTGAATGTCTGAGAGTTTCTATGGGTGGGAATTGCTACAGATAGGGTGGGGGCAGCAGTCATTCCAGAGTAATGATCAAGGGATGTGACATAACGACCTCCCTTTAGAGGGCAAATTGATAAATTGGTTGTTTGTTTTAGATTAGAAAGATGGTTGATATGTAATGAAGAGATTGGCAGAATGATATTAGTGTGCATTTTAGTGTTTCATTTAAAGGTAGGGTTGAGTATCGGTAAGTCCCGAAGTGCCCCCCTAAATTTTTTGCGAGATAGTGAAAAACTGACTGTCAAATTCGAAAAGACAAACGATTTTAATGACAAAATAAACTTCATTTGATCAAAATCGGTTCAGAAACGGCTGAAATATCCATAAATATAGTTT
>JAUELG010321215.1:5015-15031 GCA_031471515.1 Dendraster excentricus | reverse complement strand
AAGCGTCATGCGCAATGGTCAATTCATAGGTTTTGTGTTGCGCTTATGAAGGATGAGTGCGCAAATCTAGCAACAAGTGCGCATTTATAAATAAGTGCGCATTTTTGTAGTGTGGCGCTCAATAAAACCTCTGGGTTAAAAAACCTTTTGGTTATTTTAGTCCGTTGATGAGAATTCCACCCATAGAGTGTATGCAAAGCATGCAGTATAATTCATATCCTTAATCATTCATCGGAGTGGATCAGATTGTGAAGTGTGCAGTAGAATCAATAAGGAATACTATCGGCCCAACCCAGATGTATATGATAAACTTACGTTGTCTTTTAAGACACCAAACTGAAGGAACATGAGAGAGAGATGGTCGACACAATCAAAGATTACAGGAATGGTCAGAGAAAAATGGATACAATGTACTAACTACTATACGCACTACCAATAGACCGCTTCACTGACATATTCAAATGCATGAAGAGCAATCCATTAACGTTGTCAAATTCAGACACAAAGGCCCATAGTCACAAAGGAGGTTTGTACAGACCATGGTCTAAACTGTGGTTAACATCTATGGAATGGCAACTGGAAAAGGATGGAGAGAGAATGTAAATTCCTTACTTGTTAGCAATGTTGAAAGTACACACTCTATCTCTGTCAGCTTACAATCGGCGTTCCATAGATGTAAACCATGGTTTAGACCATGGACTGTACAAACCTCCTTTGTGTATATGGGCCAATCACTTGGAGCTTTTACATTTCACTTGTAATTGTTGTTTTTATCTTTCAGCAAACCGGTCTATCATAGTGCCAATGGAAATGTTCACAAGATGTATCTATGACTGACAAGTAAACTAGCTGAGGATTTTAGATTCATTCTTAAGAACCTACAATTGACTACAATTGCTTGTAGCTATGATTCTCATTCACACTATTACCAATAGGGTAGCCGGACCTTCATAAAACCATTGGCATTTTGAACCATGGTTTCAATTCAAACCACCAGTTATTGTTAATTCAGGGACTAATGTTACATTATGTTGCAGAAAGAGATACAATCAAATGTAAGGCAATATAGTCTAATCCTAAAATGTGTTAATCTGTATTAAAAGAAGTCCCACATAGAATTAATGGAAATATGTTAAATCTCACACTTCAAACTAGTAATTTCGGGAGAAAAACTTGTTCTGTCAGCACTACAAAAAAAACAACTATCCCACACCCCGCAGTAATGTAGCAGTCACACCGCCAAACCACATCCAAACCAAAACCAGACTTAACTTCCATTTTATCGGGCACTAACACGAGACCAAACTGGGGCTAGTAGTCACAACAAAAGAGACTGACAATACCGATACCAGACACCAAACTGCCAGCAGCCCGAACATCCCCAAATCCTTCGGTCTCGTGTTGGTTTGGGTTCGGTTTGTCGGTGTGACTGCTACATAAGAGCAATGATACATAATGAGATGGAGACGAATGATGCGCTCCATCGGTTGATACTTACACTTGAGGTCCTTTCTCTCATCGAGCTCCCGCCCTCCAGTTGCTGCATGGGGGTTCTCCTCGGCTCTGTGAGCTGGGATGGGCAAACATTAATAAAAGAAATAATAATAATTGTCACGTATGTCTCTATGCGCTGTAAGAAATTGAAATAGAAGAAAGGGAGCTTCAACAGAAGTGGCTCGCTAGTCATAAGGACCACTAGTCATAATAGTGTGTAATTTCATATACTGTGAGTGATTATGAATAGTGACCCCCTTTTCGTTTTATGAATAGCGGTCCTTCACGTATAAGAAGTTACACATTATGAATAGCAGCCTTTATAACTAGCGGCCGTTATGACTAGCGAGGTTACAGCCCACATATTATAATGCATATTAATTACTATTTCAAGTACAACTGTAAGGTGCTATCCCAGAAGAGTGTACATGTACATAAAATAACATAAATAGGAAATCAAATACAACTTGGTATATGTATGGTATAATGATTAAATACCAATCTACAAAATTAAGTGCACATTTTAATCACTAAGTGTATGCCATAAGAACAATGTGTATCCCATAACAATTTTCAGGAAAATAAAGAAGTTGAAATAAGCCGTAATAAAACTTTGTTACACACCAAAAACAAATGCCTTAAAATGTAGGGATAACATTATAAATTCATTAATATGATAAAGATGTGTAATATATTTTGAATAAATTTTCGCTTTCATGCAGGTCCACAATTAAATCAAAACCAAAATCAATATATTGAGAATACTAAAGAACAAATCCCACATCACACACAAGTGTATGACATACTTAGGTCTAATCCATTCTATACTGGTCATTCTATAGGGTTAAGATCTAAAGATGGCGTTTTTATGTTATACCCAAGTAATTGCATATCTACATCAAGTAGCAATGGATAGGTTTAATTGAGACTCGGTGCATATCCAACCAAATTTAATGCTAACTATTTAGTGTACACACGCATTGTATAAATATGCCTTATGATATATATGAAGAAACTATTTTAATTAAAAATTCATTTAAACTGAAGTCATGACTACATCCAATCTACATTGTATCTAAACTGTAAGTGAAATTCCATGTGATCTTTACATAATAAAGTGCCCCTCGCTAAACAACTACAACACATACATGTTATTCGCCTTAAAATACAAAGGAAAATAGTTGTGCAGAAACTGACTTACTTTTTATGCAACTGAGGCCACGAAAGAAAGCATGCGCAAGTATACACAGGAAAATAAAACGGAAGCAAACAGGGACAAAGGAACATTTATATTAGGGGTTTAATTGCACAGAAAGACAAAGATCATCACAGTCGTGGTTAGATTGGGTCAGATAAAAAGATAAGCAGAGTACAGAGTATACTGAATACAAAGGGTACAATAATTGCTTTGGAAATAAAACATGCAGAAGCAGTCTTGTTTAGTTCATGTGTTCGATAAAAACCAATAAATCTATCCATCTAGCCATCTATCTAGTCTGGTGCAAGACTAATAAGTGAACTTTTTTGTATCTATTGTCTTTCCAACTTGAGTGGTGCCCCCCCACAAAAATAGTAAAATATAAAAGAGATAAAATGGAGTGCGCCTCTAATTGACATACCCCTCCCTGGTCAGTAAGCCACTACATTTAATTGTAATAAGAATACAACAAGGTATTTGTATTCACTTACACATTTTCAAAACTACAACATATCAGTGAAAACAATGTTGTGATATTCCCATAACGATGTAAAATTTAAAGGGGAACCCCTGGTTAATAAATAGGTAGGATTAAAAACAAATGTTTAATATTTAAAAACCAGCTGTTCAAATACAGACCAACTTTAACACAAATCACACCATTTGAAATAACAAGTTTGCATAATTCATTACTAAACAACAGGATAAAAACATCAAATACACAAATAATGCAGGGCTATAATAAGTTTCCCATCACTAGCAGAATAAATGTATTGTGTTAATATGTCACTGTGCGATATCTCAAGCCATTCTGTCCATGCAAGACAAACAAGTTGAGCAGGAGTCATGCGTAGCTAGTTACTAGTTAGTATTGGCAGTCAGAAACGGTAGCAGCTAACCCTTTAATGTGCCATAGGCGACTCAAGTCACAATACTCATAGGATATTAGATACGTTATGTTTATTTGTTTCTAAAAACCACTTGAGAAAAAAAGGTCAAATAAAAGTAGAATCACGAGAGGACCTATATACTGCATGCACACAATACAGTACTGTACTAGTTTGTGTGCATCACATGTCATAAGAATAGTATGCAAAATGGAATTGACCGGGGCTAAATTCGCCCCCAAAATAACTTTTTGGCTCAAAACGTCCCCCAAAATCAACTTCTGTTTGATGATTTGCATAGCCGGACAGACAAACAAACAAACAGACACAAGCTCGTCTTTTAGTAGCTCAGATTGATCACTCAGGGATTAGGATATTCAGTTAAACTGAGCAATCAAGAGATCTAATTCTGTGAGTATTGTGACTCGTTCCACCTAGGCATCATGAGGGTTTACGTTAGCAGTGTTTGCAGTCAGTAAAGTTAGTAGCACAGGTCCACAGCTATACAGTGGTTAGCATAAAGGTCTCCTTCAGAGCAAGATATACGGGTACCTACCAAATGACAGTTATATGCCGCTGCACTGGCAAGCTAAATGATGAAGTAAACACAAAACAGGTTTCAACTCGACGGAACAATGAATATGTATTTTACAGTGAGTAGAAATGAGAAATGAAGAATACTACAGAGTGGAGTTTATACTGGGCTATTGGAATAGATCTGCCGGAAGTTCTTTTGTTCGAAGAGAATGAATAAATGAACAGATCATCCCCTTGAACAAAAGATACCGTTTACAGATCTACCCTAGCGCACTCGGCTCCAAATTAGTAGAACACAATGGCCCAAGACCAGAGCACGTTGGAGAAAGAGATACAATCGGTTGAAAGTTACGATCGATCCTAAATCAGCAAATGTACATGTTCTAACCAATCCGATTTGCGCATCTAGAGCACGAGAGCTGTATTATGATTAATTGCAACTTACAATCGATTGCATCTCTTTATGCCATAGGGCCCAGTACAAAAAAGCTTTGGTCTACAATCCATATTTCTACTAAATAACCTGACATACCTTCAAATAAAGAAGAAATCAGGGCAAAGGTAAACAGCTTTTTAAATAATACAAAAAAAAATTATATATATATTTTGTACAATTATATAGCATACATTTTCCTTCTAATATTCACTGGAAAAGGGTAAACAGTTTTTTGAATAATACAAAATAAATGATATAAATAAAATATTCTGTATATATGGCATACATTTCAATACATTCAGATGTTCACTAGAAACAACCCCCTCACAGGTCACTCTATTAGTACAGACCAACTATACTGTACAGGAGTTAAGATACAAATCTATTTTAAGAATTTCTCCATTTAAACTTCATTTTCCCAGAGAGCATAAAAACAATGTCCAAATGTTGAAAAGCAGTTGATCAAACAATAAGAATAATTGATTAAAATTTTTATTTTATGTTTATGAAATTTTCTTAAAGCCCAAAAAGTGTGGGGAGGGTGGTGCAGCCCTACAGAGAACAGTGGTTATACATTTTTTAAATATAATTTTCATTGATACCGACACACAAGAAAAAGATGAAATACATGTAAATGTAGCAGGATGTATGTTGTCATCAGTGGCATAAAAGCAGAGACAAAATGAGTACAATTTGCAACAGAAATCTAGTCAGCCCTTTAGCCCTATTCATTAACTATAAGCTTTTACTTATATTCAGACATACACATATAATTAAATATATAACAAGTACTTCCCAGCAGAATAGAGACCCATGCTTTATTGCCTGTAATGATTTTGTATTAAACACATCAATAGTACACAAAAATGCGGACAGAATAATACAGATCAGATCAAGATAAATCATGACAGAAGAGTCAAAATATTTTAGAATGGAGACACTATGATCAGAAACATATAAATTACGACCGCACAGTTCAAAGTCCATAGTACCTGATGAAGGGTAGCAGATGCGCCCGAAACGAAATACGTTCTTCCGTTCCGTTTTTACTTCGCAAGACAAGTGATTATTTTGTTTACCGTTATTATTCATCCATGATGAATAACATCTTTTGCATTAAAGATATGTTTGTTTAAATTTTACAATCATAGGTCTTTTTTTTTTGGCCATTTCTTCAAAACATGAAATACTGACAAAGTTCTGGGTTTTGCTATAGTGGGTCACTTATATGAACATTTGCTCATGTAAATATGCTGTGTACCTACCTTACACCTGAAGAGGCATGCTAACCACATGGTCCTCACTGCCTCAGACTCAAAACACAGACATCTGCATGAAGGAGAAGGGGGAGGAATACGCATACAAATTAACTTTTCAATAATTGTTAAAATTATTTATTATCATTATTTATTCAGCAAATGAAACACACAAAAACAATCATCAGTCAAGGTGTAAAGAAACGGTCACATGAATGCCAGGGAAAGAAAAAAAAATTGACTGAATTACTCTAACCTGAGTGTCATCTGTCCCAGTTTATACCTTTTGTAAATTATTATCCAATATGCACTAAATAAATCTATATTATTTTTATATTATCATATATATCAGCACTTGGTACACTTTTTCATACAGAATCAATATATTCAGTATATCCACTCACTATATGATAAAATTCAATAATAGACATGAAACATGTGATATATCCAAAATGTATCTCAAATATTAACACCTACAAGAAAACATACACAAACACAAAAAAAACAAATATACAAACAAACGAACAAAGAAATCAATTTGTTCTGCTTACTTGTATTCCTTTTCCCCAGGAGCCAGGAATGTGATACCATATCTGAACATTACAAAGATGGAAAAGAAGACAAATTAATAATCACACAATAATGCCAAAAGAGTAAAAATCTAAATATAATTCATGAAATCAGTATAAAGCATTCCCAAGCCTCATAATATCCACAAGTCTTTGAAAGATATCTCAACATTAACAAAATACATATATTTTAAGATATTTATCTAGTATATTTCAAAGCTCAATGAAATTATCTTTCCTTGGATGTTCATCTTGAACAGGCAGTTTTAGTGAGCTTGGGGATGGAAGCACACAACTTGTTGCACCTTACAAAGCTAACACTTTTCTTAATACTAATGTAAAATCTTATAATACTCTCTCTCTCAAGTACCTTGTAGGGGCAGTTTTCTTGAGCCTGGGGCAGATGCCCTGGTAGATCTTGAAGGGTACAATGTCCCAGTGGTGGATAGAGGAAGCAGCCCCCTTGTACCTCAAGGTGCTACTCGTGATCTTAATACTAGTATCAAATCTTAAAGGACTTTGTATTAATATCTTAATACTATTATAATATCTTATTAGACTATGTTTTAATTACCTTGTAGGGGCAGTTTTCTTGAGCCTGGGGCAGATGCCCTGGTATATCTTGAGGGGCACAATGTCCCAGTGGTGGATGGAGGAAGCGGCCCCCTTGTTGCCCTTGCTGTACCTCCTGGTGCTGCCACTGATCTTAATATTATCATAACATCTTATAATACTCTCTCTTAAATACCTTGCAGGGGCAGTTTTTGTGAGCTTGTGGCAGATGCTCTAGTAGGTATTGAGGGGTACAATGTCAAAATGGTGGATGGAAACAGCCCACTTCTTTTACTTCATGCTAAATGACTTTGTTTTAATTACTTTGTAGGGGCATTTTTCTTGAGCCTGGGGGAGATGCCCTGGTAGATCTTGAGTGGCACAATGTCCCAGTGGTGGATGGAGGAAGCGGCCCCCTTGTTACCCTTGCTGTACCTCATAGTACTCCCCGCTGATCTTAATATTATTATAAAATCTTATAATACTCTTATAATACTCTCTCGTAAATACCTTGAAGGGGCAGTTTTCTTAAACCTGGGGCAGATGCCCTGGTAGATCTTGAGGGGTACAATGTCCCAGTGGTGGATGGAGGACGCGGCCCCCTTGTTGCCCTTGCTGTACCTCATGGTGCTCCCGCTGATCTCAAAGTAGCAGTCCTTAAACCTCCTGGAGCTCCCCTCGGCATACTTGATGGTGGCACTGGACGTGATGGTCTTCAGGTACTGGGCAAATCACAATACAAATGATTCAAATAATAATTATAAATTCAACTTTGATTATTATTATTATTATTGCTTATACCGCGCTTTTCCCATAAGGCCCAAATCGCTTACAATCAAATTCTACATTAAATACAAGTAGAATGAAAAATGATGTAATGATTGCACATTATAATGCACAATGCATTCCCTATGTGCTTTACATAGTTTTACACAATACAAACATAATTAAAATCAATATAAAGGCAAAAATAAATGCATAGATGAATCATACAAAAAGATGTATTCAGACCTTGCTTGAATAAATTACTTGAGGGTATTCGTTGAATTTCAAGTGGAAGTGCATTCCAATGTGTGAGGGCTGATTTTGAGAAGGGTTGATTACTGTAAATATTTATAGTAGTTTTTATATGTGAATCAGAAGCGTTGTGCATTCCTTTGAATGCCTTACGCATGGTATGCTTAGAGGCAAACAATGCAGCCACACATTTATTAGTAGCCACCTGTTTCTAGCAGCCAACCTGCCTAGAGTTGCAACTGGAAGCAATCCCCAGAAGAGATTCTTCCGTTATAGATTCTATTGATGTCAACTGCATAGAATAGCCACTCTTCTTGTTTACCATTGGCACTAACAAGACAAGTTTTTTTCTGTATGTGCAACCAATAATACTAATAATAAAGATACTCATAAGTGCAGTAGAGTCTATATCAAGAGTAGCTGCGATACAGAAATGTTCATATTAATATCATTATACAATGAAAATTGTTTTGTAGACTCACGGTTTCAATCTCCTGCATGAGGCTGTTCTGTTTGATGCACAGGTAGTTACTGGCTGCAGACTCCTGATCCCATGATGTCACCTCTGCCTGCACTACCTCATAGCTGAACATCATTCGCTCTGAATAACAACAAATTTTGAGCACAAAATTGTAGAAACATATGTGTTCTTTTATGCACTTGCTTGGTGCACAGATAGTTACTGGATGTTAACTCTTGATATTATGTTACATCGGCTAGGATTACACCATAATTGAACAGCATTTGCTCTGAAAAAACAAAAGATTTTGATCATAATATGATTATATTAGTGCTATTAGAAAAACATGAACATATATATATATATATACTGTATATATATCATGCTGCATGTTAAGCACACTGGCTGCAGCTTGCTGGTCCCATGACATCACCTCTGCCTGCTCAACCTCATAGTTGAATATCATTCGCTCTGAAAAATAAAACGATTGGATTCATGATATGATAAAAATATTTTAGAATCGTTAGAAAATCAAATATTATGTATTAGTGCACAAATACTGGCTGAAAATTCTTGATAACCATAATGTTATATCTGCTAGGACTGTATCATAGTTGAACAGCATTTACTCAGAAAAAGTTGATTAAAAACAAATTATATTGGGCATTGAACAAGTCTGTTGACAGAATCTGCAAAGCAAACAAAAATCAATCATTCAGCAGTAGGCTGATAAATAGATAGTCCATGAAACATGAATACATTCAAGTGTCTCAACTTGATTACAATCATTTAAATCATGTTATGCTTTATACAAACACTTTATTCTAAGGGTCTTCAAATATCTCATCAGTAATTTTCAATGACCATAACCATGGTGATTACATTCACTCACCTAACTCTCCATTTTCGATGACCTCAAAGAGCCCCCACTCCTTGCCGTCAAGCGAGGGCAGTCTGTGCTTCTCCAGAATACAGTCAATTACCTCCTTCACTGTCGCCTTCTGGCTCACCTGTAGATGCAATGGAGAGTTTTTATTATCTTGCCTGACTACGAACAGTAATAATAGATTAATTCAAAGATGACTGGTCATTGATGCTAAAGGAAGGTGGGTTTGATTGTTACAGTACAATGTACACCTACAAGAAAGGCCTATGCCAGCAAGATTTCCAGGCATGCCATAATGATAGACTGGAGCAGGACTGGTCCCGAAAATACTCTGGCTTGGTCTATTGTAGAAAAATCATTCTGTCATGAATGGGTTAAATGTATTTGATAAACTGCCCCCTTCTATAGCGTTAATTACGAATAATAGGCATGTGGGCTTTTTAAATAGAGGGTGTCCAATAGTTCTAGCTTGGAAAGGATGATTTTTAAAGAGAAAAATAGACTTACAGGTGCTGTGATGCCGTTGCCTTCACTCTTGTTCCTGATGTAGAAAGGCATGACCAGGCTGCTGGACTGTTGCTGAGATACAAACAAATGAATAACAAATGAATAAAGATATGATCACTATGAAATTCCATCTGTGTTGGTAGTTAACATGAGTTCTAGTTAACACTAATGATCACAATATTTGAAATATTTGTATTGTGATCAGAGTTTACAACTA
>JAUELG010320155.1:0-15072 GCA_031471515.1 Dendraster excentricus | reverse complement strand
TTTGACACTCGGTTTTTAATTACCTCACAAAAAAATTGCGATGTGCAGCGCCCTCTCTACCAAAACTAAACTACCCCATTAAATGCAATTCGATGAAAAATACTTACACATTCTAATAATCGATAAACATTGGCAGATATAACAGAAAATCAGCATAGCTGTAGACGTTATAAGCTTAATGCAAATCTTATGATTTCCACGATCTTTAAAAACAACATAATATTATATCGTCAAATAACGTCAAATGTGTGTGCTTAGTGATGTCATTATGCAGATAAGACCAACCAATTTGAATTAACAATTAATTCCATCACTTGACACAAGGTGAAAAACCCAACATATTGAGATTATCTCGAAGGGAACCAAGCTTTAGTTCAACGGTGGTGGGACTCACGGCTAATGCATTTTTATATCATGGTCGCAAAAAAGCATACATGGTCATTTAACATATCAAAACCAGGCAATTTCGGCGTTTAAACCCCCACACCCTTATAGGTTAGCTTACTCTTATATCGAGGGTTTAGCGCCACCAGGTCGTATCTGCATTTTGGCCATTCTGAAACAAGGTTTTAAGATTTGAAGGCAGTTTCAAGATCGACGATTTACCACACATTGTGACTAAAATAGTGATACAAAGCAATGCTTTAATGATACGGTTATCCGTCGGATATTTGACCGCGAGGTAGGTTACTGGATTCAGATTTGTGGATGTACGGGTAACCAGAGAAAATGAAATAACTGCACATAAGGCTTTGTGCCCCTGAAAAATATTACATTCTTTTGAACATTTTTATACAGAAATGTCAATTTCGCCAAAAATGCAGAATACGGCCTTGTAGCGTTAAGCCCTCAATATCTTTATGTATTCATAATATTAAACACATATGGCAGTAAACATGGTGAATTGCACGTACTAAACAGTATGCACAAAGTAATGTAATGTGTATTAACGCGAAAGTTCATATGTTACAGTTATATACAAAATTAATTATAAAAATTAAAAAATGAATAAAGATATCACATATAACATCATTGCCTTCCATTTATGTATTCATACACAAACTTTATAATGATAGTTAATATGAGGCAAATAAATGTCCATTCTATGTGCACGAATATTTAAAATGACAACTACTTATATTTATGTATTTGTTAATAAGTGCGATTATAATATTTATGTGCATAACAAATATTATTCTACAAGGTATTTTCGATCAATAATTACATATAATGAAGTATAAATGTATATATAGCCAATACGTCGTGTTTAAGTCGGGCGGACAGGGCCAATAGAGGGCTACGCGTGCGTCAGCGCGTTCGCGCGGGAGGTCCATTGACATCAGTGTAATCATGGTAATAGCATTTAGCAGCACGTTCGTTCTAACCTAGCTCCGAATTCCCGAATGTAACATTTTCGAAGATTCTGCCGTAATACGGAACAAGTGTCGAAGTTCGTGCCTACTACAGCAATACATGCACACGTACTTTATTACTACAACACTATACCAGTCTGATCCCAGCGCGAGCGATTCTGGCCTCCATACGCGCGCGGGGATGCTCGGGTTCGATTATACTCGGACTGTCGTTCGCAGCCGCAGCGCGGGCTAGCCTCTGTCCATTACATTCACGTCGCACCGCACGTATTATATCATGATTTCAATTACAGTCCAGGTGATAAATTTACTCTCTTTTTTAGTTTGTCAGACACATATTAAATCCTTAATATAATGTGGTAGAAACCGAATCTTCCTATTGGATAACCTCATTGATTACGCCAGTGTAAACAAAAAACACAGCTTATGACTCCGCTCGTCGCTGTATATTGGGTGTTAGAAGCAGACTAGAGTCAGTCACATATTGTCGAAACCGAGACCAGAACTGGTCCAATATTGTCGAAGTCGAGACCAAAATTTGTTGACAACTTTTTATGTCGAGACAAATTTTTTTTTTTACAAATTTGTGCCTTCAAGCCCTGGTTTATGACTCTTTTTAAAAATATATGTTTAATAAAGTCACACAAAGAACTCAACGAAGTTGAGTTTACTGTTGGTAGCTATAGGAGGGCACCCGTGCTCCTTCATCAGCCTACTGACTGCTTTCAGTTTCGGTTGGCCCTGGATCAGTCACGTAACACTGACGTTGGGACGCATCACGTGACTGACGTATCAGGGATCCGTAAACGGGTGGCAGGAAATAGCGTTCTTTATCACGGTTGAGATCGGGACTGAGGGCGTGAATGCTAATGGCCTCTCTCATTCCTCTCCGGAACCAATTGTTTTCTGTTTCAAGTACTTTAACCTGGAGGTTTATGATTGTACAGACACCCACGGGTCCGAGTATATTTGTGATGGTTTTAATGAAATTTCATTAACATTGGCCACAAACATACTTCATCATGTAGAAATTCAAGTGATTATTCAAAACATGTGCAATTTAATTCTTCAACTGCATTTTTTAAGCCATGTACTCCTTAGAATGTTATTGACATTGTATGCAATATTAAAAATGGTAAAAGTCCAGGTCATGATGGAATTGATGTATCTTTGGTGAAGAGAGTTATACATATTTTATGCTTTCCTTTGTGTGATATTATACATTTATACATTTCCACAGGTGTTTTTCCAGAGCAAATGAAAATTGCCAAAGTTATTCCTATTCATAAAAGTGGTGCAAGAGAAGATCCTAATAATTATCGTCCAATATCTGTACTCCCCATTTTCTCTAAAATAGTGGAAAGATATGTTAACACTTGTCTATTTAATTTCTTGGGAAAGTGCAATATAATTAATGAAAACCAGTTCGGATTCAGAACAGGCCGTTCCACATCTTCTGCCTTGGTTGAATTTCTTTCTAAAACTGTGAAAGACTTAAGTAGAGCTTTCGATTCTCTTGATCATTCTATTCTTTTGCAAAAACATTATTTATATGGTATTTGTGGCACCTTTGGCAATGGTTCAAAAGTTATTTGAGTAATCGAAAGTAGTTTGTTTCTTATGACGACGTTGAGTCTCATCAACTTACAGTGAGATGTGGAGTGCCCCAAGGTTCGATTCTTGGTCCATTACTTTTTATTCTGTATATTAATGATATTCGCAATGTTTCACAAATGTTAGAACTAATCCTATTTGCAGACGACACCAGCGTATTCATGTCCCATAAAGATGCTCATTTTTTACAAGAAAATTTGATTTAAGAATTTAGTAAATTAGTTGATTGGTTTGAAATTAATAAACTTGTATTGAATATCAAAAAACAAATTATATAATTTTTCCTAATAGAAATATTGAGATCGGTAAGTTTCAAATGAGAATTAAAGGGGATTATATTGATCAAGTAAAATCTGTAAATTTTTTAGGGGTCATAATTGATGAAGACTAACTTGGAACGAACATGTTGGTGATGTCTGCAATAGGTTTTCTAAGAATATAGGCATTTTTATACAGATTAAGCATGCTTCCTAAAAATATTTTAATGATGCTGTATAATACTCTTATTTTGCCTTTTTTGAATTATTGCATTATTGCCTGGGCGAATTGCACAAACAGACTTTTTAGATTATAGAAAAAAGCAATTAGCATTATAAATCATAGTGAATACTTTGCTCCTAGTATGCCAATCTTTTTAAATCTTAAACTTTTGAATATATATGATAAGTATAACTTTCAAATTGCCATTTTTATGTACATGTGTTTTAAAAATGTATAATTTCTAGATGCACTTAATTGATCGTATCACATGCGTACTAATGTAAACGGCGAGTTAAATTAGAAATAGTGCTTTTATTTGTGTTTACTTATTTGATTAATTTATACCAGAACGACACAATCTTTGCGTCAAAGCTTGGGGACGATGTGGTCGATACCGTAAAGCTTGGTGAAACGGCGATAGACCTGGTCATGTCAGACAGCATACAAGAGAAATGCAGCAAATTCAACGTAGAAGCAGACCTTCAGGTGAGTTTGATGTTGGGAATGGTCAAGCTAGGCGGGTCAGGAGCTTACCTGTCAGAAGAAACCAAAAGCGCCAGAGCACAGAGCATGAGCTTACTCTACAAAGTGAAGACCGTAAATGAAGAAATCATGCTGAGACAGAACAAACATAAGATCGACATTGACGCTTTATTGGAGCTAAATACAACGGCAACTCATGTTGTTGTAGGCATTGACTGGGGAGCAATATGCTCAGTAACATGTAAGTGTGACAACACCAACAATAAGGATGCTACTGAAGTGAAAGGGAATATGAAAGGAGAGATAGAGAAATTGAAGGGTCTTATTGGAATAAATCGGGGATCCGCAAATACGAAATATGAAGATGGAGGGAATGAGATGAAGAATAACTTCTCCTTCAATTGCAAAGCAGACGTTTGTCCTCCCAACCAAGACCTTCCTGTTTCATTTGACGGTGCCGTGGAGTTCGCAAGATCTCTACCTAGCCTTGTCAAAAGTACGAACGACGGTAAAGGTGTTCCTTTGACATACTTCCTTATGTCACTAGAATATGTCGCAAAGATATGTAATCCTCAAGTACAAGTACACAAACTGTACAGAGAGCTTAATGAGGTCACTGTCCAAAAATGTGCATGTGTTCTAGAAAATGTTGCAAAAAAGCGACAAATCATGTTTGACATACATCAGGATATGCATGCAAATGACGCCTTCATCCCAGACGAGTCTATCAAGAAGGTTGACAAAGTTTTGGGGGATATCAATGTTTACGAATGTAATGTCAGGGCAGAGCTTCAAAAAATAGTGACAAGTTTAAGATCTGGGACAGATGAGATATCTGCTCTAGATTCATTTCTAGCAAACCAGGAAACTACAACAACGCCTAACTTCGATTACATTGACGCAATTGCGGAATTTGAAAAAGACTTGCAAAAAGTGAGAATGATCAAAACGAGGGTTAGCAAGGGAATAAAATACATCGGAAAAAGAGACGCCCTTGAGACAAACACAAAACCAAATGTCTATGTCATGTTCAAGGCTAACCCTGCTCACGACAGAGACAGTACAAAAAAGGAAGAATTCTTCCTGCAATTACAGGCTACACACGCAAATGATAAAGACCACGAGTTTGTTGTAATAGATCAACAAATATCTCGGCAAATTTGGCCAAAAGAATTAGAACAAACAGCCATCTATTTGTATGATCATGGCCGTGAAATATGCGATGACCTGTACACGAAAGAAGCTAGAAATATGGAGATGTGTCAGATAAAATTCGCACAAACTACCTTCGCACAAAAGTTCGCTAAACCAAAACGAGCAATTGTTGAGTTAAAGTGTCCAGGTGCAGTATCTGGCAGGCGTCAGTGTGAAACAACTCCATACATTTGGAAATGCTCGAAATGTTCAAAGGACGTCGAGTACGGTATCGATACAAAGTTGTTTTACTGCGATTGCGGACAATCGCAGCCAGTAGATGCAATGTTCCGTTGTAATTGCAAGAATCATGGGATGGATTTTGTCAGGTATCCGGTAGATATTCTGCATGAGGAGCTTTCACTTCATCGGCCAATGAAGGAAATTAACATCTTGATCCTGGGTGAGACAGGAGTTGGTAAATCAACCTGGATCAACTGTTTTCTGTACTACATTAGCTTTGCTAATCTACAGGAAGCAAAGAATTCGAAGAATTGCACAGTTTTGATCCCATGCCCCTTTTTTTATAAGGGAAGAAAAGTAGAAATGGATCAAAATGACCAAAATGAAGAAATGGAAACTGGGAAGTCTTCGACGAAAGGCACGCGTGCGTATGTATTTCGTGTTGGCGGAGCAATCATTCGATTGATCGATACTCCAGGCATAGGGGATAGTGGCGGTATAGAGCAAGACCGGAAAAACCTTGACAATATCCTGTCTTATATCCAATTCTACAAGGAGATACATGCCGTGTGCATACTGTTGAAACCAAATAACTCGATCTCAACAGTGCATTTCAGATTTTGCTTACAGGAACTATTGGCTCAATTACACTCATCGGCTAAAGATAATCTTGTGTTCTGTTTCACAAACACTCGCCAGACCTTCTACGAGCCAGGTGATACATTACCTGTTCTTACAAGAGAGTTCAATGAAAGGCAAGTTGGCATTGAGGTTACCGTGCGGAATTGTTTTTGCTTTGATAGCGAAGCATTCCGCTTCTTGGCATGTGCACACCAAAACATACAGTTCACAAAGGAAGAAATTGGTACATACGCTCAAAGCTGGAAAAAATCTGTTGAGGAGACAGAACGTCTGTTCCGTTACATCCTTCAGAACTTAACGCCTCACAAGGTCCACGATACCGTAAGCCTAAATGAGGCGCGACGAATCATTGTGGCTATGAGCAAACCTCTGGCAGAGGTTTCCAAAACGATTAGTCAAAATGTGCTTGCTGCTAAGGAAGTAGAAGAAAAGATCGAATCGGTCAACAGCACAATGGAAGCCCTAGAAAAGGATCTCAAATTTGCTGGATATGATCTTAAACGCATTGAATTGGGCTATCCAAGAACAGTCTGTGCTGCACCCGAGTGTATTGAGTATGTCCAAGTGGGATCAACTCGTGTACAAAATGCAGTGTACAAAACAATCTGCCATCATCATTGCATGCTTACAGGGGTTCAGACCGAAACAACCAATAATCCTGCCTTGAAACATTGTGCTTGTGTGAAGCAACCTACTGAGTACTGTGGTAAATGCACACACCATTATACTAAACACATGCATGTTACTTACGACACAGAAACAGTTGAGAAGGAGTTCTTGTCCCCCGAGACACAAAGAGAAATCAAACAGAAAAGAACCCTTAAAGCCAAGAAAGTAGCTTTTAAAAATAAGCTCAGTAGAAAGTGTGAACGGCTGCGGGCTGAAGAGAACATTATTATAGAAACTGCTGCCAGATACGGCGCATTTCTCAAAGCCAATGCCATTATCACTTACAACGACGCCGTTGGAGACTACCTCGATATGTGTATCGATCAGGAAACAAACAAGCCTCAAGAGATCCGAGACGATGAGCTCATACATGCAATGCAGAAATCGAAGTCTGAGTATGAGCGCCAACAGCACATCCTAGATAAAGCCATTCAAGAAGGTTGTGATGAAAAAGTAACAACTTCAGCTAAAATAAATACGCTTCAAAAAAGGCTATTTAAGCTGAAACATTTCGGTAAGACGTTGAGGACGCTCTTCAATAGCACTTCAATCACAAGGTCTTCAAGAAACATGGAATTTCGTGAGAAACTTGTTTCTGTTTTACTAACGCGAGACAGGACCACGGGGAGCCAACAACAAATCTTGGATTGGATTCGACGAACTCAAAGAAACACCGGTGGAGAAGAAGAGGTAGAAGAACAGAAAGAAGAAGAAGGAGGAGAAGAAGAAGAAGTAGAAGAAGAAGAAGAAGAAGAAGAAGAAGAAGAAGAAGAAGAAGAAGAAGAAGATGAAGAAGAAGAAGAAGATGAAGAAGAAGAAGAAGAAGAAGAAGAAGAAGAAGAAGAAGAAGAAGAAGAAGAACAGCAACAACAAACATTCCAGGAACGAGAGCCCCCGAGAGCAAGAGATTGGTGCACTATATCATAGGTATAGTCCTATCAAGGCAATATCATTGGTATACGAGGGGCGACTGACAAGTTTTGAGCCTCACACTGAAAGGATTAAGATATAATAACCAAATTTGATCCATGAGAGCTTTTACATTCTTGAAGGCTACCCACCAAAATTCTTGGTCATAGCAATCTCAACCTGAGACCAAGAACCATTAAAAACAATGAAAGCATCCTATGTCGCCAACTCCTCCCCCCCCCCAAAAAAAAAAAAAGCCAATGTCACACCTTCTGCTGGTAAGGCCATGCCAAGTTCTCTCTTAACATTGTGCACTTGGCGTCCCGACACACAAAGTTAAACAACCTGTAAAATAAGGATAATGATCGCTATGACCAAAAAATGTAGTGGGTAGTCTTAACAAATGTGAAAGTTTTTAGGGACCAAAATTTGTCTCCACATATTTATCCTTCCTATGTAAGGCTCAAAACCTTTCAGTCGCCCCTCGTATTTTACTCAATACACAATGAATGCTGCGCGTTTTAATTGTATTCAAATAGAATTTATAAAATACACACAAAAAAGAAATTGTATGAAATACATCAATTTTGAAAAGCAAGCTTATCGTCGGCGATGGAGTTTCTCCAATCACGGAGCACGCGCAGATAATTGTTTATTCTACACCCATGCATCAATTAGAAAAAGAGAACCACTGACATACCTCAGCTGGTATGTGAAACTATACAACAAGCACAGGGCATGCTCAGCGATATGCAGTGGCATTATGAACCTTGTCGTGTGATTTTTTGTTTGTATACAGGGTGGCCCCCCAAAAAACGGAACGGAACATTTCCCAAAATATAGCAAACATGTTTTATGTTAATCAGATAGGATGTCTTTTCAAATGAACAACGACGCCAAGAACAGTAAATTTGGTCGTGTAGTTTTTGTTTTCTAGCGCCTTGAATGACACCATGTCAGGTCCCTTTTTTAGTCAGCTTTCAATAAGCCAGTGATTGGTACCTCAATGCTCACGTTCGGCACTGCTTTTCATAGCCTGCAGCATCGCGCACTGTTGTCATTGGGCGCTCAGCCGTATCCCAAGATAATATGCACAATCGCACAATGGTATTATGGGCAGGGAGAGCTTATAAAGTGGCGTCGGCGAGGTGAACATTGACAAGAAATGGTAACTGACATGTCTCACTCGGAGCAAAAAAAAAAACTACACCACCGAAATTGCTGTTCTTAGTGTCTTTGTTCATTTGAAAAGACACCCTATGCGATGGACATACACATTTGGGTAATTTATTTTGGGAGGTACCCCGTTCCGTTTTTGTTGGGCCACCCTGTATAGTAAAGTCCAAGTTACAGCGTTCTATCTAAAATACCACATCCACCTACTAGGTAACAGTTCAGGTCATTTATGAATTGCGGATGCTAGACTTAACCAATTCTCTTCTAGATTTGCAATACCACATAGAGGTGTTATAGGACACAAGGTTCATGCAGGCGGTGGGTTAGAACGTCTATAAAATGTGTATTTCCGCCGTCCACTATTTAACCGCCTGCTATAGCTCCGTGAACCACAAAGTTAGATTGAACTGATATACGTACTCAAGTTACCCGCTTGATCGGGAGCAATAGGGCCTGAAGATATTTTGTTCATGTTTTTGTAATGTTCTGACTTTTCGCTAGGTGTCGCGATAACGAACACATACGTAAAATATAATGCATTATTAAAATTGATTTTACACGGTATATGATAAAGGCATAGAAATAATTATCAAGGAGATTGCATGGTATCGCTGTAACATTTGTAACAAAAAATAGTTAAAAAAAGGAAAACCAATTCATTTTTGCTATTGGAAACATTTCATTCCGAGGCTACAAATGGCTTACTTTAATTTCTGAGTCCGACTTTGAATTAAGTTCAACTTTGGATCTTTGTAAAACCACACAAAAAAAGAGGCTCGGGCTTATGGAATAACAAACATCAGCACCATCTATGACATACTTCAGACAAGAATACACGCCCTCCTATCTGACATAGGTTATGTCCAAACTATTCAGGCGTACAATATGTTGAATGTGTAGGCGTCACCTGCATACATAAGCGAATGTGAGCAGTACATTAACTGAAAATTGTGTTTTAATTTAGGAGTTTCATCATGTATCAGTTGTAATGTGACTGTAATGCCAGTAATATAGGTATATAGGTACTACCTATGTGAACAGGACATCTATTTAGAATTAACTGTATGCACCATTCAGCCAAATGTAATGTGATACCTACTTTAGCTATATTAGCCTATAAGATATATTGTATATAATTATATAAGTATGTGTTATACGAATGACTTGAAATTTGTGTCCACGTATCTAAATTTGGAGGAGCTGAAATACAAAATGGATCCGTGCCTTACTTTACATTGGCCGTTTGCCTATATTATATGTTTGTGTATATTTAAATTTAAATACTTGGAATTTATCAATGTGTCAGGCTTGTCAGAACATTGATTCGCGCTTCATAAATTATGCTTTTATTTGAATTTGTTCCGTGTGTATGTATTTATTTCAAAGTGGGTGCGTAAATTTTTAAGTTGATATATTGAAGAACTCGTAATTCATATCACAAGGTAATGCTAAGTAAAACATCATAATTTACACATAACTGCTAACCAATAATCCACATTGTATGTGTTATATTCGCCTGAACTCAGAAACGGTGGCATGTCGCTTTTAAATATTGAGTACTAAGCATCTACAATAACAAGTACTGTGTATTCATTTAGTATAATGATGATCATGCAAATTGGACATATCGCAATAGGCATCATTGTTTAATGACATCGTTATATTATCAGTTTCATTAGTTTAAAAACTCTCTTAACTTTGTTTTACGTGCTTGTTACTTTGCAAATAAATCAGATGAAGACAAACATACATTTAGCAGTTATTTTAGACACACATAATTTATCAATTTCTGTGCAGTACATTTAGTATCGTGTTTTTCTTCCTATTTCAAATAATTCGTTTATTGCATGTACTATGATGACGTTAATGTATTGATATGATGAAATACACGGTGATATTCAATTTGTATTAAATATGTAATTATTATTCAACCTTTATGCAATGTGTAATTATTAATTATATTCATGTACATGATTTGAATTTTATTTATGCTTTATTAGATTATGCTTTATTAACCCGTTGAGAACTGGTCCCGAAATATTTTGGGCTTGAGTCTGTGGGGAATGTGTGTTATACCAAAATCAATTCGTCCTCAACGGGTTAAGATTATCATGACTTAATTTGAAGTTTTATATTTCGTATAGCTTAATGCTTCTTTGTAGAGTGCACATTATTTTTTAATCGTAAAGCGCTTAGAGATGATTCATATTAAGCGCTATATAAATTAAAATATTATTATTATTACATCTTTAACTATTACTTTTGTCCTGTCGAATTGAATTGATTACACTGTGATGTTGATAACGTTCTTGAATAAACGGCTGTTCGATATGAATATTGTTGAAATTAACTCAACTCAAATTTGATAACGTGTTTTGGAATTAAATATACTATCGATGTTCATTACATTTATGAACATCTAACTGTGGACTATATTATGTTGATGAGATTATTTGAACATGCAAACTAAATTGAAATTGGACCTACAGGACATGATTCGTGTATAGCATAATGAAATGTTGATAAGAAGTAATTTTTGTTCGAATACCTGCTGCTCGTTATATCATGCGTTTAACGTTTCGTTGCATATCTAAACAATCATTATCCATACAGTAAGACAATATATTATATGTTCATTGGAATTCGTCTTCATGTTTCGTTGATGATATCAACATTTATATGGAGGTTTTCTTTGTGGTTGTGGTTTCTCATTGTCATTGCATCGTGTGTTTTTTTGCATAAGCAATGAAGCAAATCATTGAATTCAGCATATATATTTGTGTGTGATTTATACACGAACACAAACGAAATCGCTAGTTGCATGTGTTCAGTTTTAAAAGTATAAATTGAATACACGTGTAATTTATAATTTGAGAAACATGTGTTATTATGTGTAATATTTTTCTTCAAACACAGATTCATAATTATTGTTCAATGTATCAAACTCGATACAACATTAGATAAATAACCGTTGTTGATAATATTTTAAACTCAATTATGCTTTTTGAAAGTCATTTTACTCTGCATTGATTACTTATATTGCAGTTGAAAGAAGATACATGGAACTATTGAAAACTCTCTCATCATGTTACACTTTGTGATCTACTATATCCACTTAGTAATGTGTGCACATCTTGAGTTAAATTGATTTCATATCGTTAAGAAATGAGCGAATTGCAAGGTGATAATTTACTATCATTATTGCACTAATTATGTCGCTTAGTGTAATCGTAGAATTTGTTTGAAAAGGGAAATTAAAAAACAACGAAACCTCGTCGATGCTTTTATTGACAATACAAATGTAATAGCGTATATGTATCATGTTGCCTAACGACTAAAGCTATAACATGGTGTTGTAGATTGTGGGTGGTGTAACTAGATCCCGTTAAAATGAAACTCATCAATTTGTAGACATTATAATGATGCATTTAAAAATGTTGTTGGGCGTTACTTTTTATTTCAAAGTTGTACATAACGTTGGTCATCATGTGAAAATAACCATTGTATTGAGTTGCATGTTTTAGTAATGTATATGTAGCAGCGATGTATGGTAAAGTTGGTTTACAATTCTACACAATATATGTTACTATGAATATGTAAATAATGAACAATATAAGACCAGACAAAGGCTCTTTACATTATTGAATATGTTAAGATGTCATAGTTGGGTTATGAGTCTTTATGTAGTTATAATGTGCATTACGATTATTGGATTGTAAATCAAAGAGTTTTTTTAAAGATATTACATTCAAGAAATATTAACAGGTTACCTATAACATATCTGTGTATATTAAATTAGTTGCAGTTGTATGTGAGAAATTAGTACGAATAGTAGGAAAACGTTAATTTTCAATGATGTATTTTGTGATTTCATTATCAAATTACTGTGTAATGATATAATTGTTTGTGAACGGACAAACGAAGAGCCGAAGTTCATTAATCTACATTTCATATCGAGGTTTATATGACACCCATTGTACAGTGTTGCTTTATTATGACAGTGACGTGAATTAAAAGGGCTAGTTGTTTATGAAATATTATCACAAGTCTGACATAGTGTTTTAAAATGTTCGTTTACAGAGAATATACAATTGGAAAATTCTTACCAGTAACCAAAATTAACACCATATTAAGAATGTTGATCGAGGCCAATTAAAGTTATTAAATTGACTGTGCAGTGCACTATCACTTTACATGAAAGAAAGGACAATGATGATATATTTTGTAAATTAGCATACAAGCATGTTGATAAGAACATACTGATTTTCATGCTTTTTATATTTTGTTTAGAAAGATTATGATGGATGTAAAAAGAGGATTATATTGAAATGTTATAAAGAATTCTGACCATTATTATTAGAGTTGACACAATTTAAGTGGTAAAATATGTTGTGTAAAAGGTATATGATGTTCAAAGATAATGATGATTGAACCGGGTACGATGTCGTGCTTTATGTCACAATGTACATGTTGAATATGTGTACTGATGTTTGCATTTTACGGACAATTCAATGATAACTTGAACACTTCAGTATCTATTTTGCTTTATAATTTATATATTGATTGAACTCTTTGTATGTTAACATATGTCATTGTTATAGTAAAAGGTCTGAATACATATAAATGTACATACAAATCGTATCAATTGGCTCATTAAGGAGATCTAATACCTTTATTGACATGTGCAACAATGGTGATTATTTCACTCAATGTGTATTGTTTACTCATTAGAGCAAAAATGCAAAGTGATATTCACTAACGTATTACATTGACTTTATATACGCCTATGTGTAAATATCCATTAGATAGTTAAACATCTGAACACTTCACTTGTAAATATTCATTGATCGTAAAAGAAAATTGAATAGGAAAAATAATGATGCATCAATATATATCAATGGAATGCAGAGATGTAAGCACAACCAGAACAAAGCAATCTGTATCACATTTGAGGTGTATATTTGTTTTGACTGTTTAATTGAACCTGACTTTTGTTCTTCGAACTGCAGTAAATTGAATGTTATTGCTGTATTTCTTTACTGTCGATGATGTGTGTTTTGTCGAGAATTACAATAAATCGAAATGTACGTAAACATGTTCATTTTGTTATTGCACCGTTGCACAAGGTATGTAAATCAAAGAGATAGGTGAGTTTTGGTAAAAAAAGGCGCTGCAGAAGGAAACTTCGTGTGCGGTGATGGATATCTTAGTGTTTTGAAAGAGTTTGCAATTTTTATTACGACAGAATAGACTTTATTCGTTTGAAATCGGTTCAGAAACGGCTGAAATACCAATAAATATTTATATTTTTTTTCTTATTGCCACATAATGGTTTTAAATAGATGAAGATGATCTCTTTAATAACCTTCTATTTTGATAACACACTAAATACAAATTGTTTTATGTTAAACGGTTGAAATGAATTAGTTTTGAAGAGCACCCTTTGAGTTTTAGCGATTCTTTTTGCATGAAAACTGGCTTTTCATGTGTTGTTTGTATGTTGTTATACATATTTATACTACATAGCAAAAAACCAAATTACTATCCCTTTAAGCTTTATCTTTGTTTGTGCGTTGGTAACGTGGCTTACGTAGTATATCTATATATTGTGTTTGTTTGTTTTGGTGTAGAGGGGGCATAGGCGTAAGTGACCTAATAATCAAAACAAAACAATAGAGGAAACATAAGAGAAATTTGTTTTGGAAAACACAGAAAGAAAAAAGAATGAAGGTGTGCCCCAAATAATTTTACGCCCCCCACCCCCCCCCCCCCCAATCAGTCCGACCACGCTACACAATGTTTGTTTGTTTGTGTGTGTGTGTGTGTTTGTGTGTGTGTGTGCGTGCGCGCGCCTGTGTGTGCGTGTTTGTGTGTATATTTGTAAGTGTGTGTGTGTGTGTGTGTGTGTGTGCGTTTGCGTGTATGTGCGTGCGTGTACGCGTGTGTGTGTGTGTACGTGTGTGTTTGCGTGTGTGTGCGCGGTGTGCCTGATATGAAGATGAAGATAATGAGGGACACTGGGAGAGAGATGGACGTGAGTGAGAGGGTAAGAGAGAAAAAAGCTAGACAAATTCATGTGACATTCGTGACTCTTCATATGTATTGTAAAATCGCTCAGTTATCTTGTAAACGATTAACAATCCTGTATTTGTTTAGCAAAGTGGTAGGTAATTCTGCATAGATCTATGTATACCCAGGGAGCAAACACCCCCTTTTTGAGGATATCATACATGGAATGTTGTAAAAGGTTGTCCACCAGAAATGTCTTCTAAGACCTTCCAGGATCACAACCTAGGTGGACAACCTCGCGAACTAGCTACTGGAAGTCCAGAAAACACATATTACGGAT
>JAUELG010319096.1:0-15087 GCA_031471515.1 Dendraster excentricus | reverse complement strand
TTCTCTACAATGCTCCCAAGTTAGGAGACAATTACGTGGATTTTGAAAGAATTATGGGGATTTAAATCTGCCATTGTACATTTTGATGACTATCATGGCCTTGATCATGTAATGCTATCATTTTATACTGGACGTGAAATTGCTATATATTCTTCAGAGTCCCGTATAATAAAAATAAGCAACAAACAAACCTATGATTTTATTTGCATATGTGGGCTTTGGATGGGTCAAAGTTACGGCATGGAAAGTTTGAAGTGGTAAGTGGTGGAAGTTTAACAACTGCCCTGTCTATGGATTACACAATCCTTTGCAAAATATTGGGTATCTATTTTATATCACAAAATATTACTAAAACATTTAGTAATGGGTTGTTATTACCGCGGTGGTCCCCTTTAACCATTTAACTTTCAATTTGTTCATCATTGTGTAGAGTACTTCTCAAATTAATACCTCCAAAACAAGACTATGTACAAGATTATCAAATTATCAGTTGCTTCCTTTTGTCAGGTTATGGAAGACTAGTCCACATCCCAGTCCAAACCCTAAACTGTGTTCCGTGTCTTTACCCATATAGCGCCACCTGAATTGATATGTTCGGGTAATATACATGTATACAATATACTGTACAAATCGATGCTTCGGCCGACATATTTACTGGGAGTGTTTGTGAATCACGCCATCTATCAACTTTGCGCAGTCTCATTGTGCGATGTGGGGTAGCCGGGAAAAAACGGGCAATTCCTGCCTCATCACCTGCCTCATCTGCCTGCCCCGAACGAGTCTAATCGTGGCTACGCCATATATAAAGACATCCAGTAGAACAAGTTGGACATATTTTTTTATGCTAGCCATTGTATGACTGAGGGGGCAATTTTAAGAGCTAGTTATTGTTCTTTTTCAGAGTAACAAACCTCTTTTTATTTTCAAATAAGGAATCAAGTTTCTGCTTTAAACAAACAAACCATCGGCACATCGAACCCTATTTCATTTTGGGAGAATCGAAACTTCGGAATATTAGACCTCCTGACCACTGGATGGTTACAGTTCGCACCAGCAGACTTATTGTCTTGTAACTCTGGTCCCCAATATATAATATTGTTTTCCTTTCATTATCAAGTTAAACCATTGAGAGCTACCTTTACGCATCAGGACAATGGGATATTTAAAATTCAATTCTAGACAACATACCAGTATAGCTACAGGACAACAGCAATTACGTCTAGGATGATATCGGACGCAATATGGCTGATGACAAACTTAATCATGAGCAAAATCAGACAATCAAAGTGATTCAATCAAATTTTCGACGTAACAGGTTGATAATTCTTATCATTAAAACTAATCTTCCCACATTTGCACAAACAACACTATTATGATTTACATACAATACAGTTGGTCACTCATGTTCTTTGTCGTTTTGTAGGGAAGTGTGATGTTTGTATTTAGAGCACGAAAATGACTATGAATAGTACTCTGGGAAAATAAGTCATAATTCTGGGGCAAGTTCCTCATTCGTAATCAGCCTCCACCCAGTTTGCATGCTAGTCCATGGTTTACTCACTTCACTCAATATGATATCGTGTAAATTAGTTTACTCTGGAGTCTCCTTTTTCACTTGAAGTAGTGAACAATCGTATGCATTTATGGCCAATAAAGAGTGACGCCCCATGGCAGTATTAAAGCGATGATGACCATTACGTGACATGAGGAAGATGTTCTTATCACGAACCGAATTGCTTGAGTACCATTGTCCATAGGCTGTCAATGTTTTTATGGATCTGAACGTGAATTTGCAGAAGGAATTTTTATAGCCAAGTTTTTATAGCCAATTAAACTATTGCTTTGTAAGGGCAGCAATTTTAACAAAGGTGTTATCTATTCCACTTGCATACATTTTATTTTTATGATAGTAATACCAAAATATTCATGTATCTGCGTGTCAGACTATTAAAGGGATTATTTGGTTTTGGTAAGGAATGCGCTAAACGTACTTAATTTGAGAGTTAATGTAAAGCTGAGGGTAAAATCTTAAAGAACATACTTTCAAATTGGAGAGTAATCATCATTTTTATCAAAATCGGTTCAGAACGGTTGAAATATCGATAAACGTAACGATTTGTATAAAATGTGGGCCCCACAAATATAAGATAATTTTGAACCAACCGTTAAAGGTTTCTAAATTTCCAAGTGTCTGACAGAAGTTGATTCCTTCTTTATCTAATCACTATATTTACGAATCACCACATGTACAATATTTAATCAAAATGGTTGAATACACTGATTTTAGAAAGCGCCCTCTTTTAGTTTGAACTCTTATTTTCTCACAAAACAGGCGTGTTACTAAGTTGTTTGTAATGTTGTATACCTCTCGGGCATGGTGGAGTATTCATGTTGTAACTAATAGTTTATAACGTAATGATGCAGGTTATAGTTATTAAAGTTTATTTTTACCATAGCTTTGCTCTCTATACAAAACTCAACTATCCCTTAAATACAATGAGTCGTTAACAACTGTTCATTTTGTTCATGTTCATGTTTTTAATGTGCATTAATCTAAATATTTAGTGACACTGACTTATACTACCGATTTATGTTTACACAAAGAAGACTTTATCTATAATCCATGTATTAGACCAATATGACTAGTCGTTCATAGTGGTGTGTAATTTAATACTTGTTTTACATTACAACTAAAAGGCCTACCGGTATAGGCTTGTTCAATATTAAAGCAACATGGATAGAAATGTGATGTTAAGTTAATACGCATTATACTATCTTTACGAATAACCAAACCATCATCTATTTCGTAACGTAATATAAACTGAAGACAGGAATGGCTGCAAGTTTGAGTCAGATCGAGCTGTGCTTCATTTTGTTTATTCCCATCTTCGTTGCAGAATGGCGGGCTGGGGCTAACTTAGAAGGTAAGTCGGCTGATCCATACTCCATTTTTTTTAATTGCTTCTTTGTCATTTTGACTCTTCCATCCAACGTCGTTGTTTAATGATGCTTAAGTAATAACATGCTCAACTCATGTTGGTTCAGATAACTTATTTACAAGAATGAATCTACATCCCGACATTTATGTATCATGCATAAAATAAAATACAAATAAACAAAAATTAAACGATGAAAATTACAAAATATATCCATTTTGTTTCAATACAGATCTGGATACGGGGCGTCATCTTCTGTCAGAGTGTATGAAGGTGCATCCAAGTCAACTTCGCTTGCCACCAGGTATGAAGTGTATAACTTTCCAATAGCGTGGTTAGACTGAGACCATATGACACAAATTGCAATTTTTGCATTGTTCATTATGCCTTATATGATATATTCTCAGAAAGTGAATTGCATATACATAAAGGGCATATGTTTACGGATTTCATCAACATTAACTGACTTACAGAGCTGAACTTTGGCATAGTACATGGTAAGCGAATGTACTTGAAAGTATGGATATACAGATAAGAAATCGAGTAATGTCTTCAGATTTAGTACGGGATAATTTAAGTTGTGTACAAAGTAAGAGCAATTAGCTGGTGTGAATACATTTATATCACTTTACTTCCGTACAAATGACTAAAACATATTAAGTACCATTCAATGTTCTTGAATTGGGACTTTGGTTGATAGTTTTTTTTTTCTGAATGATATACGATGTATAGGTATAATTTCCTCAATATGTTTGTTCAATACAGCATGTGGTGATGGGATTCACTACCTCGGCAGGTCTTGTTACCGGTTTGTTGCGGATGAAACAGACCACCCCGCTGCCAGGCTAGACTGCAGCAATAAGGGCATGCACCTCGTGTATATCAACTCAAACAAGGAACAGTACTACCTATCGAACAAGGCCAGGTCTATCGCGCCATCCCGAGACTACTGGATTGGGCTGACGAGAAACGGAACTACGATTGCCTGGGAAGACGGACTTGAAATCCCTTATTCGAACTGGAAGAGTAATGCTTTTGGAAATAATCAGTGCTTCTGGTTAAAAAGAAACGGTGAATGGAACAGCAGAGACTGTACATACCAACTTCGTTACATTTGTGAGGTCGAGGATATAGAGAATGCAAGCGGTGAGTGTCCTCTAGCTTTCTAAATAAGGGATTTATATAGATAGATAATGTGGATAATTGTATATGACTGTATTTTCAGGAATAACATATTCTGGTTATTCGAGACATTGTATGGGTTTCTTAGGTAATTCAAATGTAGGACACTATGTAGCTTGGTTTTCTAGGATTTATGTTACACTGTCAGCCAATTACCTGTGATTAATTCATGTTCATCTATTAACAAATGGCAGAGGGTTACATCAAACATTTAACGACTGGTAAGGGATTATCTGTGTGTATATGTTATGTCATCCGTTTTTAATTATACGTAACGTATATATGCATGTACGTATGTACTGTGATTGAAGTAAATAAGCACAAACCAAAAACATGGGACAAAATGGATCGTAGCTTTTGTACTTATCAGTTCGATTGAGATGGACTCGTAATTTTACGAAGTTGATACCCATGTTTATAAAGAAAAGTTATCAATTTGATTACAGTGACAGCAACCATGATGACGCGTTTAGTTGTCATGACAGTAAACATGGTAAACATAACATAAAATCAATTTGATTTCGTTTGACATCCAAGTTGTTAAGAATATACTAGTGATAATGCAGATTTTTTGAAGTATCCATGGTAGCATATAAAGTAATCAGTGGATATCATATTTACCATGTCTCGATACCGAGCCCAATACTCACGTACAATGCTGCAAGTGGCCTGCAACAATTCAAACCCCCCAAAATGATTTGTGGTCTTACCTTGTTTTGAGGTCTATATTAACTAACAAAAAATCAATGGATTCCGCCTAAGATATCCACTTTAAAGAAACAAACAACTGGCACATAGTAAGTTTTGTACTTTACCTTGTTTCTCTAGATTGTGCCAATGATCACTATCATTTCCAGTCGTCGTGTTACAGCATTAGCCAGACTGAGCGATCTCAATCTGGCGCAAAGTCTTCATGCGAATTAATGGCTGGTCATCTTGTGTACATAGAGTCAGAAGAAGAACAAGAATTTCTTCACAGGGTTCAAAATGAGTTAGGTGGAATCCCATTCTGGATCGGCCTGACAGTTGACCAGTACGACTTGCCTGAATGGATGAACGGGGTGAATCTACCCTACTGGAATATCAATCCATTCGATGCTGGGTCGTGTTTCAGGATTGAGCAAGGGTCGAATTACGCGTGGGGAAGCACGACGTCTTGTTTAGGGGGATTGGATAGATCTGGATACATATGCGAAATGGACGTTGGTACGTGACGAATGAATGTGCATTGATTAATAACAATTGAACATTAAACACGGTTTAAAATACATACAAACAGTTATGCAACACATGTATTAAAGTAAACATTAGCATGCTGTTACGATTATCAATTTATCTCAATCTCAAGAAAAAATATATTGGCAAGGCTAACGTGATGATAATCAAAATAGTCTTCCAAAAGACAAACTACATATGATGATCGTATCATGGTTAAGCATGATATGAATTTCAAAACTACATTACATGACCTTTGTCCACCTAAGCGATTAACACAAAAACAGATGCATATTGTTCGTGTATAAATATGTTGTATTAACGTATGTTTCAGAGAGTTACATTTGCAGAACATACTCGCCGGCTGGTTTGAAGGAATCACTGGACTGCAATAATACACTGTGTCTTGTAGATACCCCGGGCGGTCTTGAGACTTGCTACGCTTTTCAGAGAATGGGTAAGAATATCAGTTCGTGACATTACGCTACTTATTGTATCATTGTGTATGGAGCTATGAAATAGTGTTGACAACTTTAGCTGGGAGTTTTAGTTTTTTAAAAAGTTTCTTATACACAAGCTTTTAAATAGTATACGTTAACATGGTTAAAGGAACAGTTGAGTTCTGGTATTCAAACAGAGTAGAGTTTCGGTAAAACTGAATATTGAGCTAAAACCTGCACAATTACAACAGATGGTTATATAACTCCTGCATAATTGAAAGGAATTAAACTAAAGCATGTTATCATTATAAAAACACATTATTGTGCGTGTGATATAATTTTTGGAATAGTGATTAGATAGAGAGATAATCAACAGCTATCTAAATACCTCTTTTGTAAATGAGGAAGCATCTTCAACAGTTGGTTCTAAATTATCAAATGTTTATGACGCCCCACAGTTATTTAAATTTTGAAGTTTGGGTATTTCAGCCATTTCTGAAACAACTTTGATGCAATCATATTTACTGTCATTAAAATCATATGCATTTTGAAATTTGACACTCAGTTTTTCATTATCTCACAAAAATCAACTGTTATACAGCGCCCTCTATAACAAAATTCAACTAACCATTTATTTACTCCTTTTAAGTACTGATCGTTATACAAACATGATTGTTGAATACTATTTTTTTTTTCAATCTACTTTCTTAACATTGGATTTACTATGATGAAATGGCATAGAATCTGCATTTCACCAATTAAAATTTGTGCTGCATTCGATAGATATCCTCTCGACTTCTACACTCTGACAATAATCATACCTTCAAAATGTACCTCATCTGATTCTGAAGTATACACGCATACACACTGGTGCGGTGAATGAAACGTATTTCAATTTGGGTAAAACTTAATCACGCCCAAAACCCTGCTTTTCCTAATTCTTGCCTCTCGACTTCCAGACATAAAACATGATCCCCAGACTAACATGTCCGGCCACATGATTGACAGCCAACTAGACGTCCAGTTTCATGGTGACAGGGGAGATATTGGCGTCCTATTTTCCAATACTTCATACCATCTCCACGACCGGTTCTACGACAGTGAAATCTCTCTCATGTGTCCGTTTGAAGGCAATGTCACGTGTCTGTCAGATGATCGATCAGGGGATTTGGCGTGCCTTCATGTAACGTGTGACTACAAGAACCAAACCGTAAGTGATTGTCGACCCACCCAGTTTAGCGTAGGGAGGAAAGTGGGGCATCTACCCTCTCATTAGTGTTTATTCAGGGAGTAAAACGCTGGCAGTTGTATGCTCACTGTATCTGATAGATGCATACGCAGTGTCACTTCTAGTCGTTCATTTCATCTTGTGAGTTATTTTTTTTAAGAGATGGGGCTTAATATAGTATTGCAAGATTAACACAATAATTGCCAAAAACATACGTAATGAATAAAACATGGTTTGGTTAACAGTTCAATTATATTTGATGCTTACATATAAGCAGAAATCAACATTAAGTCTACGTTAATCGTTGATCATAATTACATTTTTTATGTACAGCATTTTATTACGAAGTCCTGAAGTTTGAAGCGCTAATTTGACGTGTTTTTATATATCATCGCGTTAACCTCATACCACATGTTACGAAATGTCGCCTTTTATGTTGTTTTTATTTGCTTTTTCTTTTCGAGATGATGCAACAAATCAGTGGTGATCTTAATTATTTACTTACAGACAAGTTCTCGAGAACTTCTAAATTAAAGATTATCACATCATTTTCCTTTCTAATTTATTTTAAGGTAACCTTTCAGGCTTCTGGGGAAATAGCAGTTATTTTGTTCCAGGTAAGTCTCGCCCACTACACCCTGACGCCGATTGAACCAGGTAGTAAACCCTTACTTGATTCATATTAACAATTAGTTAGGGTTGGCAAAGATAATTTCAGATTTGACGACTGTTGGTATGATCGGCATCACTAAATTTTCTAAAATTGATACATAATAACAATTAGTTAATTTTATATATAATCATGATGATTGGTAAACATCTGAAAATCGGGCGTATGGTTGTAAGATCGTTATTACTATTTTGCGTATTTAAATTGAAACATAATAACAATTTGTAAACTTTTAAAGAACCGGTAAATAACAATTAAAACTTATGTATTTTACAAAAGCAGGTTTAGATTCATTTACACATAAATGAAAGCATGCGCTTTCATACAAATTACAGTTATTTGTAAAGTTGTTTATCAGAGAGAAATTTTGTTTTATCATAATATTAATTTCATGATTGAAGTCAATAATTTTTGTTTGTAATTCACTTAGTTTTGTTTTGCATATGCAACAACTAGATTGAAAGACGTTTTTGTTTTATAATTCATAGAACTAAACATTTAATTATGATCTCATCATTTTATCTTTTAAAATCAAATACTACTGACTGACCTGAAAACGTACCAAATTTCATAGATTTCAGAATCCCCTTTCAGTAATCATTTGTATTTCCCATACATTATCGCCTTTTCCTTTGCTGTATTAACTATTTTCTTGACATTAGAGTCATCTGGATCGCTAGTGCCGATCGTGGCAGGCATCGGCGCATTGTTAATGGTTTCAGTCTTGATCTGCGTCTGTGTATTCTGCTATTGTCGTTGGTATGAACGCCATCATTTTATTATTTTATTGCAGTTCAAAATACATGTAAATTATTGTATACACTCCCTAACCTTCTATATAATAAATAAATAATAAATTAAATGAATAAATCAGAATTGTAAATGTGGTTTCTGTTTTTGTTCATATTATATCCTTCGCTGATTTGTAAAAAGAAAATGGTCACTGCAACTTGTTTAGTTTATTTATATTGCAATATTTTCGTTACGTTGGTTCAACTTTAGAGTATAACATTTTGCTTGATTTGTTCTTGCCATAAATGGAGTCTGCATTTGCAAATTGATTTATGTTTTAAACCAAAACAAATATTTGTCATTGCAGGAGAAAAAAGAAACTCAACGGGAATTGTAACAGCGCACACAACTCACAGACGATTGACATTCCCAGGTATGGCAACAATACAGAAAATGCTGAGGATCACGCGAATATCGACGCATACAATAATACCAAAGTCGGAGCAGAAGTCGACGAATACCTTGTTCCAAACGTAGACATGGTAGAAAAGGAATATGCATATGTCCATCCACATGGTGTAAAAGAAAAGGCAAACGATTATACTCTGGGTGATAATAACAAGGGATACCTTGCTCCAAACGTAGGTGCAATTGAACAGGAATGTGCATACGCAGATCAGCAGGGAGTAAAGAACAATGCATACGATAATATCAAAGTCGGAGAGCACCCCAGACACGTTGTTCCAATCGTAGGCGTGTTAGACCAGGAATATGCATATGTAGATCCCCAGGTAGCGAAGGACAATGCATACGATGTTACCCAGGTCGGAGGGGAAAACCAGGGATATCTTGTTCCAGACGTAGGCGCGATGAAACAAGAATATGCGTATGTAGATCCCCAAAGATAAAGGACGATGCAGGCGATGTTATCCAGGCCAGGGGAGAGAAGTACGTATTCCCTGTTCCAGACATAGGCGCGATGGAACAGGAATATGCATATGCAAATCAACAGGGAGTTAGGGACAATGCACTCCAACGTACGAGCAGAGAACAACGAGTACAAGGTCCTTTTTCAAAACGTAGGACTAGAATATGCATGTAATACAGTATGTGGATCCACAGGGGGTAAAGGACATGGGGCGATAAGAACAATTGATACCTGTTCCGATGGTAGGTGTGAAATGTGGATTAAACAGGGCTTGGATTCGTACTTGTTACCAATCTAAGCCTTCTGGTCGTTGGAAATTGATATTGATTTTGATGTAGACTATGTTGTCAGAAGTGCTGGATAGTTGAGTTTTTGTATTATTAGTTATTCTCCTTTTTACCCCCTTTTCGATGACGTCTGATGATTTTACAGACCGTACCCTGCGATGCTCCAACGACATAGTGGACATTGCTCGTTGACACCCCTTCCTAGTAGAGCACCCGCATCGTTTGGCTTGTAGTCAATGGCGTTGTACGGCGTTTGGCCTAGATGGCGCCTGTGACAATTTTGGATGAAAATTTAACAGCCAACTCTGAGAAATGACCCATAATGATGGATGTTGGACATACGCTTTGGATAGGGAAATGGGCCAATTATTACAGGGACTGCCTTTCAAAGCTTAAAGCAAAATGCTAGTTTAATGAATGCAAATTCATGCAGTAATTAATTGTACATTGGTAAATTGGAAACATTATAAAATCATTACTTTTAGTATAAAATAGTTCATTAGCGCAATATCGGGTGCGGTTCGTTATTTCGAACGTCCGTTATTCAGAAGGTTCATTATTCCGAAGTGTCGTTATTCTAAACACGCAACTTTCCTATACCTGAGGGTTCGTTAATCCGAAAACGAAATAAGGTTCGTTAATCCGAAGGTACGTTATTCCGAAGGTTCGTTATTCCGAAGGTTCGTTATTCCGAATGTCCGTTATTCCGAAGGTTCGTTAATCCGAACACGAAATCAGTTTCGTTATTCCGAAGGTTCGTTAATCCAAACACGAAATCAGGTTCGTTATTCCGAAGGTTCGTTATTCCGAAAATTCGTTATTCCGAAGGTTCATTAGTCCGAAAACATTAATACGTTTTCGGAATAGTGAACCTTCGAATAATGAACCTTCGGACTAAAGAACGTTTGGAATAACGAACTTGATTTCGTTTTCAGATTAACGAACCTTCGGAATACCAAACCTGATTTCGTTTTCGGAATAGCGAATCTTCGAAATAACGAACCTTCGGAATAACGAACCTTCGAAATAACGAATCTTCGGAATAACGAATCTTCGGAATAACGGACATTCGGAATAACAAACCTTCGGAATAACTGAATCTTCCGAATAACGAACCTTCCGAATAACGAGCTGTAACCACAAAATCTAGGGAAAATGAATGAAGTTTGATCTAACACAAAAATATCCCATCATTACGACAGTCAATACACACATTGATTACAAGTACCGTGCTGTACTGGGTAGCATGTCGGAACGACTGTTCAGGGATTTGTCATTCAATCTCTTAGCACTATGTAATGCTTATTTCAGATCTTCTTAGACAACTCAATTGCATCATATTATATTTATATTGCAAACACGTACGGGGCTAGTAACGAGGCAAGTTTTAGTTTCCCCTCGTCTAATCCTAAATAAATCCCCAAAAGAGTTTGTATGTTACTAAATAATTTATCACATGTGTGATATAATGCAATTGAAAGAATTGCTACAGCACTGCAATTCATTTTGTAAGGGTGTGAGCTTGGCTCACCATATTATTAGGGTTTATTGGTGTTTGAATATGCAATAAAGCGATGTTTAAATGTTCTCCATAATCATAAACTTGCAATAAATAAGCACTAACTATAAAACAACCTAAAACATGCATACATGTTTCATGCTTGATCTATCCCTAATTCATATGATCGATGATTAATAGTCCCCAATATATCCCGTCCTCTACCAACCGTAGAATCCTAATATCAAATTTACATTAATTATCCTGATATCATACTATTACTACTTCTACCAAACTGGTCGCGTTCCCAGATCACATGGTACATAAACCAGTACCCATGAAATTAACCGTTCGAAATGGATCTATTAAATATGGCTTCGTTCCAATGTTTGCAAACTATGTAACATGTGGATTTTATGTGATCTGATCTGCCCACTGAGTGATGTGGAAAAGGTCCATGGAAAATGAATGTTACAGTAACCGGTGTTGCATATACATGTATCCGTCAACTTGCACTTATTGTGTACACAGTCATGATTATCTAGTAGATAATTATAAGTCGGATCATTGAAATCGTGCACGTTTTATAACCATGATAATTGAATGTACATTTGTAAAATAAATAACACATACAAAAACAAATAATTGGTCCATCTTTGTATTGATTACATAAACTTTATGTGAGAACCAGTAAATTTCCAAATATAAGGGTCAATGATTCTGACATTGTTAAAAAAAAATCCCTTTATAATGTGAATTTCACAAGAGTAGATTAAATGAATTTACAAACTTATCGCGTTGATTTCAAAAGGTGCTATCAATTAATCTCTCCGATTGAGAATGGTGGGGCCTAAAATAAAACAAAAATCACATATCAGTACTATTCAAACCATAAGACCTCATGCAAACATCTATTTGATATGTTGTTTATCCAAATTGGTCAATACTTGGCAAAAATATGATTGTTTAACGTTTACAATCTTAGGCCTTTTAAAAACGTTATGTGAACTTGAAGGGATAGTTGAGTTTTCATCGAAAAGGCGCTTCACAAAATATTTTTTTCTGTGACTTGAAAAATGAAAACCGTGCACTTTTCGGTAAGAGGAAAATTTGTATCATATTAGAACGACCTAATGGCAGGTTTATATGTTATGGTTGGTTCTACCAAATTGTTCAATACCTGGCGAAAATATGATAAGTTAAATCATAACAATTATGTATTTTACACACGTTGTGTGATTTTTGGTCGAAAGGGCGCTAAGAAAAATATTGTATTTTGATATGATGAAAAAATAAGTGTCAGATTCCTAACGAGCATACAATTTACATAATAGAATAAACTTTATTTGATCAAAATCCGTTCAGAAATCGCTGAGAATTTCAGAAAAGTTCTCACATTTATTTATTAAATTTGATCAAGCCGTTAGAAAACATGTAATACTGCTTCCTATTTTTAGAAATGTACACAAGAGGTTTTAAATAATTGGTGATTATCTTTCTACCTAATAACATTTTCAACAAAACACCAAATGCCGGTGAATGTCTCCGTTCAATGACCCGGTGCAGGTTATGTTTTGTTTTGGTAAGGCTGAACTTATGTAAACCAAACCTGGACAATAATATTATGAAATAAGTGTTATAACTCCATCATGCTTGAAAAGGTAAACAAAATAACAAACGACTAAGTAAAACACCTGTTATCATTCAAACAGAGCATTTTTGAAAAAGTGAAAGCATTTATGTCATTTATTTGAAAATATTTAATTATTTGGGCCCCAAATAATTATCAGATCAAATAGATTAATTGATATTTAAGCCATTTCTGGGTCGATTTTCACCAAATACAGTTTATTCTGCCATTAAAATTGCATGTTCTCTCGAATTCGATACTCAGTTTTTCATTACCTCACAAACAAATTGTGATGTGCAGCGCCCTCTCTACCAAAACTAAACTACCCTTTTAATACCCCATGAAATTTGTCAAAATAGCCCTGAAATAATCATAATAATAATAATACACCGTTTTTATATAGCGCATATCACATTGCCAAAGCATGTCTCTATCTACACCCAACCAGGTACCCATTTATTTACCATTTACCATTTTGATTTACCTCACAACCAAATTGTGATGTGCAGCGCCCACTCTACCGAAACTAAACTACCCCTTTATTGAAATTAAATTCGACCAACTCTGTACTATCTATACAACAATTCAACTATCCCTTTTAATGCATAAATGCCCATTTATTCAAATTATGAATAACCGACATGTGAAGGTTGTGCTAGAGCCGGACACACATGATTAAAACAAACAATCCTCTTTCCCGAATGTGTGTCTGGAGAGAGCGGTCTCTCCAGTCGAATCTGTAACGGCTTGACCAATGGCCTTTTGTATTTTATCAAAACATATGAGCTGCCGAAAGGGCGGCTCCTCGGCACAGATGAAACGGGCGACCAGCAGCTCCGCAAAGTCACCCGCCTGCATAAATGTTTCGAACTTGTATGCATCCAGACAGTAGGTGAGCTGCTGGCGATCGATGTCGTGCACGACGTCGTCATCATCGAGTTCGTCCAATCTTAGCTGTACAAGCTTCGGGACGCGGTCGAGCATACGAGTCCCGATTTGCCCTGCTTCAACCAAGCACACTCTGCAGTGATAAATTGTTTTTTAAATGGAAATGAATTAAAAAATGTATTCAAAAGAGAGGCCGAATGTACATTTTCTGAATAATTTTGTTTTGGCATTTTTACTTTCATCGATTTGCATTAATGCTGTGGAAAAGAAATGTATTTAATCAACCGGTAGGCAACGTATATCATTTTATCCGGCAATATATTTTCGTGAACTATCGTGTAATTATAAATGAATGACTTTTCAAAAATTAACATATTGATCAGTAATAAACTTTGACGTGTTAATTTAGAAACATCCACAGTTTACTCTGATACAACTTTTAAAAAAATTTAGAAATAAAATAATTACGACTTGTTTGGATAATATCAAATTTGTATTGTTTTTGTTTTGTTTTAGTAAATTATCACAAACAATCAAATGCCCAATTCAGGATGCGTTCAATTACTAAACGTGCTATAACGTCAAGCATAAGACGATCTTATACCGAGTACCAACATGTGTTATAATACAATGTTGTCTAGCACTAACAGGACAGTTCAATCTCGTGTCTAAAATCAATGACCTGTTTTTGTTTCTAGAAATGTAAATTAAATTTTGTATTACATGTATACGTATAAAATCAATTGGAGACCATTTCAAAAATCCAACAGTGCAATGTTAGTTATTATGACAATTGGACATCGAGCTGTTTGTTTGTACAAAAGTGATATAATGATGTTAATAACAAAGCAAATGAAACGTCTATCCGTTTGTTTGGACAAAAGTGATATATTGATGTTAAATAACAAACCAAATGGGACATTGAGCCGTTTGCATAATAAAACAAATATGTTTCATAATTACATAAATACTCTCAATAATTACTTTCTTAATACAGTACCTGATGTTGTATGCCTTCACCTCGGCTGCAAGGGCCTCAAAGTATCCCTCCAAACCAAACTTGGAGGCAGCATATAGTGCAAGGTATGGCGGCCCTGCAAAATTGGATATGCTAGATGATTGTGGAACGTAAAGTTCGTTTTGTAATTTAATGAAATTCTTATAATACAAAGGTCAAAGTGTTTTACTCTAAGCCTTATCATGTTCTCGAGAACGATATGGCAAGAAAAAGTGTCTTGAGTAGCTGGTTCTACTCGTTTTCAACAAACTTATGACGCACGATTCAGTGGCGTAACAGGGGAGGCCCCCCCCCCCCCGAGAGGTTTGACCGGGAAAAAAACCTTGAAAATCATGTAAAATCAGCCCTTTTTTGCGTGCTGACAGGGAAATTTCCACCGTCAACAGGAAAAATCTGCCTCAAAACTACCTCCAACCGGGAAAATCTGCCTCAAAA